>JAQGBA010000354.1:0-39017 GCA_034698125.1 Prionchulus punctatus | reverse complement strand
ACGAAACTCAACAAGTTGTTTGCGATTGCTCCAAAGGTCTCAACGTTGCTACTATTAAATCAGACTTTATGAAATGCCTGAATGCTACTGGCGAAATCCCTCCTCCACCTCCAGCAAAAGAAGGCGATGAGAAGGAAAAAAGCAAAGAAGGCAAAGGAAAGGGCAAAGGCAAAGGCAAAGGTAAAGGAAAGGGACACGACCACGAATTCAACATGTTCTGCAACAATGGGCATGTTCGTAGCGCGTGTGGCGGTGACCATCATCAAGGAAGAGGTGGCGATCGTCATCTTGGAGGAGAAAGGGATTCTCAAGGAAAGAAAAATCATCACTAAAAAACCATACTAAACAGATTCTGCGCTTTCATTTATCTTGGCTTTATCACTTTTCATATTAAATCCTGCAATATTTGTGTTTCATTACTCAATCTAAATTAAATATTTTACAATTAACACTTGCTTTATGCAGAGATTAGAAAAAATTTAAACTTACAAAATGTGTTGAGTTACTTTATCGAGTTTTGTAAGAAAACAAGTCTCAAAAACAAAATATAATTGAAATAGCAGACAAATCGACAAACATTCAAATGAACTTTTGTCGATGACTGTACAGTTTTACTCATTGGTACTGTAGAATTCTGCAGTGATTAATTCGCACTTCGATCCGACACTGATGGTTCTATTTCTTTTTGGCACCGTTTTAAAACTGAGTCTAGTTAATATCCATTCACGGTGACGTTTTTTGTTATTGACACTTTTTACGAATAAAAAACGCCCGAACGTGAACGTGGCGATGGCGAAAATGGAACCGAAATACAAAATGAATAACCCTTGAAACTTTTCCAACGGTAAGGAATCGGTGACTCTAGTTTTTTTCAGCAAACTTTGGCAATGAGGTGGATTGACGTTGAAGTAATACTTGTTTGCTAAATAAGCAGGAAAAGCAGACACAGGACTGCTGGTCATGACGGAACTGATGTTCTTGGCCAGTTCAGTGTCGGTGAAATAAAAAACGTATCCGAACAGTGGCAGCTCATCGCCAAATGACGTGAATCTTATGTTACAAAATCTTGAGTAATAATACTTTTCCATGGTGGCAAAGTCGACCCCAATTACGCAACTATGGTTCAAAACCAGTTCCACAGTTTCTTCCCTGCTTGTCGTGTAATAGGGTGGATTTATCTTGAAAGCTTGCCTGTAAACCTCAGCCCACGAATTTGCACTATCCACGTGTGGATTAATGAAAGTCTTATGAAATTCTACGTCGTCTTTGTATTTTTCCAATATGGCCAAACGACATTCCGTACTTAGCAATTTCCCGCCCAATTCGGGTATACTATCGAAAGGCGCCTTACTGTATTGGGACGGCGTCATCAGCTGGACGACCATCAAATTTGAATAAAAATTCAACAATACTGTCAAAACGATGAACCAAAAAGCGTAAAAACAATCGGAGCGAAAAAATTTCAGACAGTAAACAAGAAAAGCTAATTTCTTGTTTGCATGCATCATTTCGGAAGCCTGTCTGATCCCCACAACGAGCACAGTCGTTATCAGCATCAGCAACCACAGGTAAATCGAAAAAGCGTCGAATAACTCTGAACTACTGAACTTGGTTTCGACATTTTCCTTTGAAATGAAAGCTACTCCATCCCATAAATAAATGGGAGTGTACGACCATCGGTCATAATAAGAACGATCCAACATGAGGGACGTGCCAGCAATATCAGCGGTACCTGAATCCAAGGAATTTTCTACATCGTCGTAGCTGTCTACTTTCAGTAATTTCGCTGGTAACTTCATTAAGCCGCTGATTATCGTGTACATGTATTCAATTTCAAATCCGGGCGATTCGCATTTTTGGGGATATTGGTCGAAACATTCGAATGCGTAAGGTTCATCGGGAGTTGCCACAATGCGGATAGGGTTCATTTTGAGTTCGGCATACGTAGGAACCTTTCAAAACAAATTCGTGCCTCGCTATGCGGGGAAAAGGGCGAACATCACTCATCAAAAATGAAACATTATGTTCCTGTCGCTTCCCTTGTTGCTTGCTTTATTGAATTTTATTTCCATTTGAAACGATTTTCTGCTTTGTAAGAGTTTGGCAAACATTAAAAGTATTTTCAAATTTAACCACAATGCATTCTTGTGTTTTGGCACTCCGTCTATAGGTCTTTTATTACGATGAGCATGTACATAGAGACATTGGCAAGTGTACTTGAGAATTTTGTTTCACTGCATTGTTTAATTATTCCTCATGATAAGCAAGGTTTATTTTGTTATCATTTAAATTTTCGTTAATAAAAAAAATTCAAAAGCTAGGTTTATAATCGCTTTTATTCTGATGTCAATTTACATCACGGTAAACGATTTTACCATGCAGCAATACAGCCTAGCGGAAAACATAAACTGGTTGAAAACAGTTTCATCAAAACAAATACAGTCAATCGTCGACAAGTACTGTATGCGCAGTCCTTTGGCTGTTACTCCATTGTTTTCTTTTTTACATTCGATTCAAATCATGATTCGATTGTTTTTACTGTTGTGCTGCATCTTACCATCGACTTGGAGTCAAACATGCTCTGCTGGCGATTTCACAAATTTCAATACGTGTTTCACATCTCTTTTGGCGAAGTTGCAAACCGACAGCCAAACCGATCAATTGCAGGACAAACTTCACAAATGCCTCGTTGAGTATGTTTTTTTGATCAAAATTCGTTTCGATAATGTTGCAGTCAAATTGCAGCGATTTCCAAGCAATTTCTCGGTATGATTTAGCAACAAATGCATCGAAGACGACGAAACGCCTGATGACTCAACGATTTACCGATTTTTCGGCAACATCGATTTCGATAAATTTCATCAATGTCAGAATCAAGTGACAACGCCTTTGATCGAAAACATAGAGAGCTGCGTGCAAAAAACGTTCGCCGGATTTACCATGATGAGATTTGACGGTAGATAGTTTGTATTTTGCTTCACAGAAACACGTAAACTTCGCCCCGAAGTATTTAGATTTCGATGGTCAACAGTTATCGCAAACGGACGATTTGATTAGGAAATTTATGAATAGCGTGTCGCAATGCGATTCCCAAACCACACCAAACGTTTTGAAATGCATTAAAGATGTATCTCAGGGAAGCAACGGCACCTGGCACACATTTTGCAACAGCACAAAAAGCTGTCTTAGCAGGTAGAGTATACCATGGTCATAGCATTTTCTGCGCTACGCCAACAACCTATTCGATTTTCAGTCTACCATGCCGATATACAGCTGATGTGAAACCAGTCGTTTGTCAATGCACAAGAAACCATCTAAATTCAACGACTGGATCGGCGAGCAAGTACGAAGACGATTTCTTCGATTGTCTGGGTTTAAGAAGACCGAATCTGAGAAGAAAATTGAATCTTACAATATTCATAAATGACCTGATCAACGAACTGTGCGATAATGATTTGTGTTCGCGGATGGGTGGAATGTAGCTTGAAAACAAGGTGAATAAAACAATTCAATAAAATGCAAAATAAATACAAATAATATTGAAATACGAGCAACATCATGTGAAAAACAAAAGGTTCAATGGCAGATGAGCAGGTTAGGGTGATGCCATTGCAAAACAGGCAATAGCCAGAGCGTTGAATCAGCAGCTAAAGTAGTTTTAATTGGTGGCTAATGTATAGTTGCAGCCAGTTGTATCCAAATCGAATGGTAGTTGCAGCACGGTTACAAGCTACGTACTTCAGGGAACAATTACAGTATGCCAGCTCATGACGTAATACAAAAGTTTCATGGTTTATTGCATTTTGATGGATAGAATTCAAATTGTTTTGATCTGTTCATCTATCAGTAAACAAGTTTTTTTTTCACTGGCTTGACAACTATTGAAAAAAGTTCTCCAATTAAATTTACAATCAAAAGGTTAACGGCTGTGAAGTTTGAAAACGGGAAAATGTTTTCGCGAAATCATAAAACAAAGTATCGAACCGTGGGAAACGAAATCATGGTCATGAACCCATCGGATCAAATACGAACAATGGATGTAACTAGTTGATAGACAGCTCAATTATGATTATCATTCGAAGAATAAACCAGCAAAATTGATTCACTCTATAAATACGGTCGGTGAGTTATTACTGGTTTCAAACTCTACTCTCCGAGCGAAAACTTTTACTGTCTGAAATCGAAAAGTCTGACAGACAGTAAAGTCGGGCGATATGCGACAATTACTGTTGATTTTCTGTTTGGCAGGTATTACTGTAGGTGCTGACGATCAGTGCACGGAAGCGAATTTCCAAGATTTCAATGCCTGTATGAAGAACAGTGTCAATCAGCTTATTGTAGCTGGCACAGCCCCGACGGATGATCTGAAGGAGAAGGTTACGAATTGCTTTGTCCAGTAAGATTGCGAACAGATTTCTTCTTCGAAACTCAACGACTAGTGCAACTATTTTGTTTTTCAGGTCGGATTGCACGCCACCGGATTTTAATGCTCCGGATACGAGCAGCAGCAGCAGCGATTATATAACTTCCATGTTCGGTGGTGTTAGCGCCGACAGATTGACCAACGCTTTGGTCCAAGTTGCGGATACTGTCAGTGGCAAAGTCGACGAGTGCGTACGATCTACAAGCGACTATAAAAATTTCGTTTCGCTGAGAGTGTCAGGTTAGATTTCCCCGATAAGCTTTGTTCCCAGTAAATCGCTGAACTTGACAAAAAGTTTGTTTTCTTTCAGACTTTCAAGGAACGGATTTGCAGACGATAGCAATTGGACAAAACAGTAACGTAAATCGCATTGTTCAAGCCATGCAAGATTGTTCCACAGCCGACATGAAGTTGATGACTTGCCTTAAACAACTCGCTATGTCATCAGGCATAAAATCGGCATTCAAACAATTCTGCACGGATACCAACTTTTGCGTCGCCAAGTAAGTCGATCGTTAAAGTGTAGCAAGTCAGTAAGCAAAATTAATCCACCTTTAAAGTTCTTTGAGAACAATGCCTTGAATAAAAGTACAGTAATCCTAAAGTTGAGATTCACAATCCGAATTCAGATGTGAATTTTCGAGCATGCACTTAGATTCAGTTAGAATTCATACGGATTGCTGATTTTAACTTTCAGATTACTGTACTTTTCTTTCGGTCATAATTGCGTAAGGGCTACAACTGATGTGTATTCACACTAGCCAATGAGTCTGTCAGCACTTATCCACGCAGATTTTTTGTTTTCGTTGCGCATTTTCATACGTTTTGATTTTGCAGACTCCCTTGCAATCCAACTTTGGTCAGGCAAGCGGTGTGCAAGTGCGCAACAGATCATTTGAACCCGACGACTGAAGAAGGTTCGAAAAACTGCTACGATTACGAAAATCAATTCACCGATCTTATCGATAAGCCTCATCCGAGCTCGCGAGGTCGGCAACACATGGGATATTTCATTAAACAAGTCGTGGACAAAATCTGTACAGCGAATCCTTGCGAAGTAGGAAGCAACAGTACCGCGAGCTTGTCGTCGATATTTTAACGGACTAAATTACAGTACCGATGTAAGCTATGTAAGCTAACAGTAAGTGGTGAAGAATAATGTAACCTTCGTTTGTAATCGAACACCCAAGATTTGTGTATGATTTTTACTTTTATTGTAATAAATTTATACACAAAATCGTCTTGGCAAAACAAAAAATTAAATTAAATTGTTATCTTTCAAGGAAAATCTTGCTATTCCTCGTTGATTCCACTGAGAACCAGACAAATGGTCGAAAATGTTGTCGGTAACGTTGGACATTGGGATTCTCAAAATATTTCCAGAGGATAAAGGAATGTGGATATCTTGTTCAATCTTTTCTTCAGCTTTCTGCAAGTGAACAAAATTAGCAAAACAATTATAGAAAGAAAATTAAAACACAGAAGATATTCTGTACTTCAATTTTCTGAACGTCTTCCTTTTCGCGAAGCAAAACTTCGGGTATCCTTTCGTCCAAATATTGCAATTCTTCTTGAGTAAAAACGTAATCCATCAGTTTTCTAACCACTACCGTACCCACTAGCTAAAATGAAACAATTTGAACTATTTGCTCGTTATGACTATTGATACTTATCAAAATTTGCTTGGAAAATGATCCATGGTACTTACTATGAGCGGGAATAACGGCGAAATAATGTCGATATCTTTTACAATGAACATGACGGCAAAACATGCTAATTGAATGAAGGTGAACAGGTGGACGCGCGTCATCGGCACGTGTCGCAGGTACATGTAATCCGGCTGATATTTGGCCGGTGTTATAAACAGAAGTATCCTGTCAATCATTTGCACACCTTCCAAAGCCGAGACACCCATGTAGAGGAACACCCCGTACAGTACCGCCATAGGAATGTACTAAAAGCGTGATAGTGTTAAAAAAACAAATAAAATCACTGTCTACTACCCTTATCGCAGCTTACTGTGAGAACTTTGGTAAAAAAAATAGACAGCCCAATAAAAGTGTAAGCCAATAAGGCTGTTAATCGTTGTTCACTAAATGATGTACAAAAACTTGAAAGATTTTCTACAAGGAGAACATGCATACTGTAACCATCCATTACCGTACTCCAACTATAGTTGGTTTTTCTCCCGGTGCATTGCATTCAGTTTCGATCCTCAAGGCTTTCACATGACTGATCGACATGACCGTAGCAGCGACGAAAATCGGTAATCCGAATATCCCGCTGATGATAATGCCGAAACACAGAACGAATAAATCCAAATGATATCCGCATCCTTTTTGCAACTTGTTTTCCTGCCTATTTACAACAACCAGTGTCACATTGTGGTCCATGAATATCAAAATGCAGAGTAGGAATGCTGGCACTACGGCCAGTAGAATGGTCCACCACGGGTTAGCACTGAACGGATCTACCAGCCAACTTCTTTCATGGGAAGTCGGCTTGAAAAATTGTGTCAGATTAAATTTCGTCTATAGTTGTAATCTAAGTTACGAATATTACTCGAAAATTTTCTGGCACTTCCAGTTTCTTTGTATCCAAGCCAACCCAATGATCCAAAAGCGCCATCAAGACGATCGAGAGTATGACTCCGAAAAGACTGAAAAACTTTCGAACCTAAAAAACAAAACTCGCGTCGGCGAATGGCAAATATCCGGCGATTCGTTACACAATACCGTGGAAGGAAAGTAAATGCTGTGCTTCAAAGATTTAAAAGCGTAGGACAACGTGAACGAACCCGCCGCCAATATTAGCGACATCAAAAACACGTCGTACATTAAGTAACAATGTGCGAAAGGATTGTCCAGTTCGGTACCATCGGAATCCGAGCAATTTCTGAGTGAACCTCCGACCAAAGTTTTGTTCGAGTAATTTGATACCGAACCAAAATATGAATCGAAAGAGTCGTTGAAGTGCTCGTTAGACTGTACGCAAGCGCAATAAGGCGATCTGCTCAAAGAATGCTAAAACGTAAAAATACCACAATAAGCAGCTTGAAATACAGAAAAAGGGTTAAAAAATAAGCTTTTCCTGAGGTTTATACTTCGTCAAAAGGAATGATTGGTGCAGACGTTAGTCCCCACATCATCCTCGTCAACGCTTTAACGATGAACACAAGTGACACTAGTACGATGAAATTTTCTTCTGTAAAACGAGTCACATAAGAAACTATGGTCGAGGCATCTGTAGCTACGATCGTAAACAAAATTAGTGCGCTCCACAAGTTAATCCAGTAACGAAAAGCTAAGTAATCCAGTCTTCCTCTAAAAACGAACCGTTTGCTAGCTAAGTCTGGTGTAGCGGCGTGTAATTTGTTTCTACTTGCACATATCAAAGATAATTTTCTCAAAAATGAACACTGGTCCTGTGGAAGAAATTATGGCCAGTGGCTGAGCGGAAAACAAAGCGTACAGTATGCCGGATATGGAACAACTTAAAATGCTTTCTACAACAGCCTGCAAATAAAAAACACGACTTCATGACAAATTGTCGAAATCAAGACAGCAAATTCGAGTATGTTAAAACCATACCATTCGACGGTCTGTGGATTCCTTGTAAAGCCCGCCGAAGGTTACAATTGGTGCCAATAAAGCAAAATACATGTAAACAAAAGTAGCAAGACTGTGAACATTTAGAGCATCCTGAAAGTATTAATCTAACCGACCACACTCTCTTGAAACATAAGTTCATCAGCCGTACCAGAAAATCGCTTTTGTAATAAGGTAATTTGCGACTTATGTCGTTTACAAGGCCACCGAATAGTCTGAAACAAGCTAAAATGAGTTGCATGTAAATAAATTGGACAACAGGCATCAATTAACCTTCCAGTTCGTTGCGGAGTTGGATCGACAGTAACGGACAGATCTTCATCGCTTGAGAATTCATCGTCGGAACTATCAACGCCAGAATGATGTGAAGTTGGAATTCTGCGCTTAGTCTAATTAAAAAATAGTTTAAAAAAATAACAAAAAATGTTGACTGACCATGCTGTCAAACAACCACCTCGGGTAAAGTAGCCGGAGGTTCAATTCTAATATCAGGGTCCCATTCACCGGGCGGCAGGATGGTAACCTGATCCAAAAACTCATCAATTCCATCCAACAAATCTTCCCTTTTGCGAGCTTTATAAGCTACAGCTTGGAACACCTGTGAAACCAGAAAATCTGATGTTTTATCCAGTGGACTTTCCAGCAAATTTTTGATCCTAACTTCATCGACCATGATCGCTCCGAATGCCCGGCCGATTTCGTGATACTGATGTTCATATCCTATTGGACACAGCAATAAAAACAAAAATCGTGTCGGAATTGCAACCTGAGAGGAGTTACAAATTTTTTAAGTGAGTCAAAAATGATTTCAAAAAATGTTACTTCGCAAACATCACCCATAACAGAGGAATTTTTCAAACGAATGAACATGGAAATTGGATTTTCGATGAAATGCAAATGGCCAACGAAAACATTCGCAGCTTCAGCGTCTTGCGGAAGTTTTCGCTTGAAATTGATATTGCCAGTGCCCTGATCAAAGAATACTGTATACAATAAAACAAATTTCAACGTTTTGAGTTTAGTCACCTTTACGCTGCTACTAAAGCTGTGATCTCTGCTCAAAAAGTCTTTAACGGAATCTTTTCTGTGCTTGTGCGTTTCGACAGTGATTTCGTGCAATTTTTTCTTCAACTTGCTTTCTTCCAGGTCTAAACAAAACGGAACCATTTTAGAGTCCAAATCTTTTAGAAACGGGTTCAGTTTTGGAAACGTACGTGCTACACTATCCGCGTGACTGCTGATAGTAGTCATTGATCCGTGACGACTGGTTTGATCCATCGAGTACTGTCTGCCAATTTCGGCTATGGAGCGAACCTTGCTCAGAATTTTACGACCCGGATATTTGCTCGACAGTTCATATTGGTGGCTCTTTTTCCGAAAGAAAATTTGTCGAAGTTTGTCCCTTTTTTCATCGTCCAGTTTATTCGAGAATGTTAAATGATCCAAAACTGTATCTAAAAAACAGAAATTTTGCTTTATTTTGAGTACGTTGCATCTGGTCAGACCACGACTTACCAATGACTTCCCTAAGGTGGGCAGCTTCCATGTCCAAAATTACAAAATCGTTCATGATAAATGATCGAAACTCGAACCACGAATGAAGGGACAGCGTTGCAACGTGTGGCTTCGACCATCTGTTACCACTGGCTTCCACATCTTCTTCGAACTTGACCCATCTGAATAAAGTTTTGGAGCCAACAGTTTCGGACCACTGGTCAAAATCATTTTAGTGACCACTTACCTTGCAGTTTCCTTCCACTCTGCATGTGGTTCTGAGTCCTTTAGTTCCAACATTTCTGTGAAAATCGGATGGACATCGCAACATATATCTTGCTGGCTGAACAGCATTTGAACTTTTTGGCATGGAGCTAAAATAGCACTGGATTACAGTCAGAACGAGTTCAAAAATAAATTAAACGTTGTGTTTCACATAATTGAGCAATTGATCCATTTTCCTCTCCAAAAACAATCGTTGGAATCGGATGATCGGGGGTGGACTTGAAATCCAATTGAATAGGCCTCGGTTTCTTCCCGCGTCTGAAACTCGGTGGCCGACGGATCGTAGTGGAAGAATTTGGACTTTCTGAAGATTCCATTTAAATAAAATAGAACACAAATTTCGAATCGTTAACAATGTAAAAGAAAAGGTGTTTTACAAAGGCAACTCGACAAGCTTTATAAATGTAAGCAATGTTGTACTCAAATTTTATCAAATAAGTCAGCTAAAAGTAAACAGTGGTCGAAAAGATAACATTGAGAATGTGCACAAATAATGGCTAAAAAAACAAAAAAATTGATGGCAATCGTATTAGTTGATGCCGATAATTTTTAAAAAATTACTGTTCCATAACATGCAACTTGAACACATAAAAACGAAATCGAAGTCGATATTTCAAAATCAGTCACTGGATCACTTGACGAAATACAAAAAGTGCAATTAGATTGCGGCCCTATCGACTTCGATAATCCATTTCGATGCTACGCTGTTGATTTCCACAAAAGGGCTGCAACTGCGATATCGATTGACACCTTGGCAAGTGTACATGCCATTGCCATATTGACGATGATCAAGATAAGCACAGCTAAGAATAATGTGCTGAAAAATTACAAGCCAGTCAAAATTAGAGAGGACTACTAGACAGCGAATGGCTGACTTACAACTTCTTTCACTACTCTATCTCCAATCTTAATTGTAATCGATGGAGTAAACCTCTTTGTCTAGGGACAAATTTGAACCAACAGTTCACGTTATTATCGGTTACATTGCCACCCATTTTCGAATCTGTTACAATTTTATGTAACTTTTTGTAGAATAGTTGTAATGCAATTTGGTACCCATTTGAATCAGCCAAAAGTGCTTAACGCTGACGTCGGTGTTACTGCATGTGACGAAATAAGCCTGCGTACCGCTTCCTCCTCTGGATTCGAAAGATGATCGGTCGAGAGATAACGCTGACTGATATTGTTTGAATGTGAAATAATTGAATTTTTTGACATCACGGAACACGGAGCAAGTCACCGGATAAAATATGGACTTTCGTTTTATAGTCAACTTGTAAGGCGTGCGGTCGACGTGGATGTGTGAAAACATCAGGATGCGTCTATTTTTACTGTCGAACAATTCAAAATGGCACATACCTGCAAAACAGGCGACATAAATAAGAATTACTTGACTTACTATTGCCGGAACAATCGGTCGATTTGTTCCTCCGTCAAAGTCAAAGCTGAGTATGCGAATGCGACTGTGTTATTGGCAGCCATAGCGTGACACATAGTTGGAGCAGTTAACTTTGTCGAAGTCGAGTCGCAATATGGAAACAGATTTTCCGATTCGTATTTGTAATGGCTGCTTCGACACGATTCTTCTCGCAACTGATTGCATTGCAACGCTTGCTGAGCGGAAGTCGTCGCGTAAATGCAATACTGATTGGACGAACATTGCGGGTTGGATAGACAGCTTTCTTCATCATCAGAACCTAAAATTTGTTTTGTAAAAAGATTAACGAGCTATATCTTTAAGCAAGCGAGCAAAACAGTACAGAATTTGTAGGATAAATCGAAAGAATTGTTTAAAATGTATTTGTCGTCCAATAGACATTTGTACTGTCCCAGATGCGTTGAAGTGTCCACACGAAGTTGGAACCCAAAAGTAAATGGTTATCAGGGTGAAACAAAATTCTGGTACAATTCATTCAATTTTTTTGCCTTTAGGATCAACTATGTTAGTCTTTGAGGTGTCGTTCCACGAATAACAGTGACAGTAGATCATTCGATCTGATTTGTGGTAATTCAAATTTGGGAAATACGGTACAATACCAGAGCCAAACATCAGTTTATTGCTTGTTTGAATTTCGAAGACAACGTAAATATTGCCTAGACAGAAACATGACGAGCAAATACAAGTAACTTTAATATAAAGCAAACGATATCAAGAAAGCTTTACCTGTTTGCCACTTCGAGGAAACAACCGAAGTGGTTAAGGAAAACAAAAGAGCTTTTAAAAAAGTCATATTTTTACGTTTCGGTTCCGAAACAATTCAATTTTTCAAAATAAAAATGCTTGATATATGTGTAAGGTAGGACGTCTTATCTTGGTTTATTGAAAAACGTTCGGCAAATTCTCACGTATTTTTAAATTGATCCAATATTACAAAATAATGGCTGAAAAAAGGTATTCTACAGTTTGAAGTTAGCTTATCTTATTTTCTTGTAAAAGTTTCTGACATTTATCTGGCGCAAAGAAAAAGAATTTTGAGGAATGGGGCTGCCAATTTTATTAAAAAATCACTATTAGATCACAATATTTGTTTTATAATCGAAACATGTAGTTGAAAACACTGTTATCTTTTCTTGTTGTTCATCTTTCGGGTAACATTGAGCTTTTCGTCTTAATAAATAAAAAAATCCATTTAAATGTGCAAAAAGTCTACACAATCCTTTTTACGATATTTGGTCACTTTGATGTCCATTTCGGGCTGCAACTGCGATACCGAATGACACCTTGGCAAGTGTACTTTGCATTGGTGTACTTGCGAAGATCAAGTGAGGCCACACTGTTCTTCTAAAATGAAAAACTAGTTGCGAATCATTACAAGTCAAGTTCATTTATTTGCCTGTTGGCTCATAAAACGTACAACTTCTCTGACTATTTTGTCGTTACTTTTTATTGTAATTTTCGACGTAAATCGCTTGTAACCAGACGGATATTTCAACCCGCAATACAGCGTAACTGTGACATTGCCATCCATTTCAGAATCTAAAAAAAAATTTCGTGCACTGGCTCGCAAGATAAGTTGTACTGGCTTACCATTTGAATGAACCAGAAATGTATGAAGCTGACTATCGTATTGGTGCAAGTCATGAAATATGCAAACGAGCCATTGCCTTTGCGATAAAAATTTTCGTCGATCGCAGCATCGTTGGCAAACATATCGAATTCGAAAGTCGACACAACATCGTCCAGCCATGCGAAACAGTGAACATTAGAATGCGATGTAGTTCGCTTGATGTTCAAACTGTACGGCCTCTGGTCGAGATGAACCAGCGAGAACATGGCGAGAACATGGTGATTTTCTTGTTTTCACGATAGAACAAATCAAAGTAGAAGTTGTCTGAAAAGCAGCTCGCAGCTAAATGATGAAAGGCACTAATGAAAGTACTTGTTACCGGTGCAGTCTGCGTATTGGTTGATTAACAAAAGGCCAGTCAGTCAGTGGTACACTACTTACTTTTGTTGGAACAATCGTTCGACTGTTCTTCGGTCAGTGACATAGAGGAAAAAGCGAATTCAACTGTTCGTTTCGCGGCCATAGCGTGGCACAGCGTTGATTCTGTTAACATTGTCGAAGTCGCGTCGCAATATTTATAGCGATTTTCCGTTTCGAATTGGTAATGGCTGCTTTTACGCAATTCTTCCAGCAGCGCCGAGCATTGCCTGGCTTGCAGAGGGGGCTCCAATATCGATTGGATGAACAGCGATCGCCGTGTTATCGTCGTCCGAACCTGAAAATTTGATTTGCAAGTAAATTTACCAGCTGTTTGCAAGTTTTGACTTACACAGTTTGTACATAATATCGTACGAATTTTCCGATATGTATCGGTCGTCCAAAGGCATCTATACGATCCGAGAGTGATTGAACTGTCAAGGAGCAATTGAAACCTAAACCTATAGGGCTGCGCCAAGGAAATTGTTTCCGGATATAAATCATTAATTTTTTGTCCGTCGGGACCGGCTAAGAAAATACTTGATTCTTCTTGCATCTCGATGAACAGCGGCAGTAAATCATGACTGTGTCACTGTCGGAATTTATATTCGGGAAGTAAGAACTTTTGAACCGACGTAGCTCTTCTGCATCATATTAAATGTCTGCGTTTCGAACAATACTGTAAGTTCACGGTCTGAAAAACATAAGATAACAAATCCTCTACAGTTATCCAGCAAATTGAACAACAGCTGATACTCCTTTGAAGTAGGAAAGCTGTTTTGCTATTCCAAAAGTAATCAGTGCTGGTAGCCTATTATACTTGTCTTACAATTTTTCACACACTTAAGGCATAATAAGGAAATTAAAGCGATCTGAAAATGTAAAGCCATAATCAAAATTTTTATACAGGCGAACTGTCGAACACGTTTCTAGCGCGAAACTTTTATCGTTTTTCAGGCATTCAGTTACAAAGTCTTATCAATTTATTTGCTGGCTGTCGCCTGTGACGTGTCACATGCCAATGATACTAATTGCGATTTTGGAAATGCTGGTCATGCTATGTTTTTTGGTTTTCAACTAACATTCTCTTTTGATTTGAACAATAGTCAAAACTCCCGCGTTAACCTATAGCAAAAAAATGCAGCGAACATGCACATCTTTTACCGAGTATAGTCCAAAGTGTAACGTGATAACGTGCGATAATGATGAAAGTACATAAATTTTGCTTGCTAACCCACTCGCCAGCGCGTGAAATGTGTCGCAAGCTTCATTAGCGGTGTCAGAATGGAATTTCATCAACGTGCCGATTGAATTTGCTCAGCTGCTCTTCAAAACGAAAAGCTTTAGAAAACGCCCGGTGAAAATTACCTCGAAACTCCTTTTAAAAATGAAGTAAATCTTTTTGGCGTTTTTGTAAGATAAATAGGAAAATAGCTGGCCCAAAATCTTTGGTTTCTCCTTTAAACCCGTTTCCTTTTATTTCAGACATCTAAAAACGCCGGGCGTCTCGTTTTTAGTGTATATTTTAGTAATTTTGTTCGGTTCTTCAACGTGGCTCAGCGTCACAGCAGTTTGGGTGGAATTACCGCTGATGGTTTCCGTTTATCAGCTACCCGAACTCTGGGCTCTACCGTCGTACTTGGCCGTTATAGTGCAACTGGCCGTCGTCGGAACCTTGCAATATTGGCTGGTCAATTGGCTGTTCAAAAAATTCCTGCCGAGCCACATCGCCAATCCGACCCTGTTGATCTACGCTTGCATGGTATTTTGTTCACTGGCTACGCTGTTCTTGGCAATATTTTGGAACTATACTTCGTCGGTGTTCAACGGCACGCACAGTACAGCATTGTTCGTATTGCTGTTCTGCGTGTCGTTGGTGGCCTGCACAAGCAGCGTGCTGTACCTGCCGACGATGTTCCGATTTCGGCCGGCGTACACAACAGCCTATTTCATCGGCATGGGATTTAGCGCGTTAGTTCCCAGCGTGCTAGCCCTAATCCAAGGAGCTGGACGAGTAATTTGTTTGGAAACCAATCAAACAATGATCGGCGTGAACGGAAGCGACAACTATAGTGTCACCGTCCAGCAGGCTGTTTCGATAGAACCCAACTTCAGCGTTTCTCTTTTCTACGGGATAATCTTCATTTGGATGTGCTTTTCGTCGCTGGCTTACGTCTTTCTGAACGTTTTGCCGGCTTCTAAGAAAGAAATGAATATCGAGCTCGAAAAACACAATCTCGCAACTATAGATGACCAACGAGAAGCCGAGAACTTCCTATCGCCCGAAAGCAACCCCGAAGACTATAAATCGGTCGAAAAGGAACGACGAGTCGAAACGCCGCCGCCGACCACTGCGAAATCGTCGCCGGTCTACGTATTCTTGTTGATAATGACGTTTTGGTCGTGCGCCCTTATGAACGGAATTCTACCGTCGATACAGTCCTTCGCTTGCCTACCGTACGGCCCTACAGTTTTTCACGCTTCAGTTATTTTGTCGAATATAGCCAATCCGACGGCTTGTTTCGTGCCATTCTTTTACAATTTAAAAAACGTTTATATCATTTCATTCTTGTCATTTTTATCTACTTGCTTTTCGGTTTATATTATCGTCTTGGCAGCGTCCAGTCCGACGGCTTTGTTCGACGGAAGTTACGCTGGAAGCGTCCTCTGCGTAAGTAGCCAGTAACCATAGTTATATTATAGTAACTATAGTTGGGACGCAGCTGTAGTTGCAATGATCTGTAGAGACGTGGTAGATTAATCGACTGATACATCATTGAAATCGTCTTGATTTAACGAATTCAATGGGACATCAATCGAATGCGTTGCAACTATAGTTTTCCCCTTTGAGCCAACATTACCTTTTTAGCCAGTGATTTTTTTAGGTGCTTGCGTGGACGTTCGACGTCGCGCTCTTGGCGTACTTGAGATCGGTGTCGGGGATTATTCTGCGAGAATCAGGAAACGAAAAACATCTGTTTTGGTGCGGACTTTGCACTCAGGCCGGCTCGTTCGTCGGCGCCATGGTCATGTTTCCTTTAGTTAATGTTTATAGCTATTTTCATGCCGCTCCATTTTGTCAGTGATAATAGGCAATCATTCGTTTGGTTAATTTATTAAAAAAAGATATTAAAATTTTATTAATTTGCTTGCTTAGCCCTTTAATTTACTTTTTGTCTAAATTTCAGTCTACCTTTTTGTTAAACACTGAAAAAACAAAAATAAATTAATTTTAATGTCCAAAAAGGAACAATGGGGCAGCAAAAGAAGGCTTGGAAGATTCTGGAAGAATTTGGTCCAAAAATGGGTTTCCTGCTGCAGACACCCAAGGACACTTTTACGTGGGGCCCTTTGGGATACGTGCTACGAAGGAACGTGGTTAATTCGTGGCAAGTGGCTTTTACACACATGATCACTTTTCGCACTGTCCAGTTAACAAAGTTGCACAGTTAGAGGACTTGACAAGCGCTTTTCGTGCACTATCCATATTTATTTCCAGTTACAACAATTTACAAGCACAGCCTTCACTGACATGTCTATTGTTGAGTTATGTTTGGCAAATGCCCGCAAAATTCCAATTTGCTACCACTATTTTGCACTGTCTATCAAACATGTCATTTTTCAGGGAAAAGTCTGTTGGTATGAAAATTTGTACGGGTCAACAAATGACCGAAATTTTTCATTGTAGAGCATCGACAGCAAAAGAAGCTGATGCTAGTAAATTAGCATATTACTCTTTTTACAGTACCGTACTGTGTTACTGCATTAATTTTCTAGTCGTGAAACAAAACATTGAATACATATCTCAGCATTTATCCAACGATCGGCCCTTTTATATTCTTTCCCTGGAAAATGTACTATTATCGAAGAAGTACTTTTCGTAAGTTTCAACATTTTGCTCGCTCCTTCAGTTGGCTTGTGACATTTTTTGCTTATTTTCACTAGAAATTCGCAACGATTGTGCGCTTACTATGTTAGCAGACGGAAGGACAAATCCAGTGAAAATTTGGACTTCGATTTGTGGCTGAGGCACAGGAAAGGCTGGTGGCAAAATGTAACAACTTTTGATTAAATTCCATACAAGGAATTTGTTTTAAAAATTTATTTTTCAGATTCAAACCAACCACGAAAACTACGAAATTTTGCCTGACGATAAAAATGATTCGTTATGTTTTCACATGTACTACAAACCGTTCGAAGAGCAACCACTAAATTTGGTAGAAACAATATCGAAAACCATATCGGTGCCTTTGAAAAAGTCTGCAGACAGTTTATTTGTTTTTTATTTACGTGATCTTGTAGAAAAATGGCAGTAGCATTCTCAAGTGCAGTTTCGAAATAGAAAACGCTGTATATTCCCTTTTACACGATTCGTTAAAATTTGACAAGGAAAATGGCGAAAACGAGGAAAAAGTTGTAAGTTATCTCGACTATAGTTCTATAGTTACTATAGTTGAATGCCTATAGTTTGTGACTATTGTTGTATTATGATTATAGGTCTATTGCTCCCTTATTACTTGTACACCTTTTGACTGTGAGCTAGTTACCTTTTTTTGCTCGTTCGACTTCTTGGCATGCTAATTTTTTAGCCTGTTGGTTTCAATATCATACGATCTCTTGCTCCGTACAAAGTGATAATATTCAATCAATGCGTCAATGAAGAATTTCTCAGCGAATCCGTGGACATTTGCAAACACCTTCGTTTGTCGTTGCACATTGCTGGAATCGAAACCTTCTACGAAAAACTATCCGACAGTACGGAAGATAAATTGAACGAAAGATGGAGATTTTTTCAAAATCTCGGTTCGCCATTGGCCGTCGTTGTCGACGATCAAACGATAACCGATGCTCGAGTTTTGTTGACCATAATGCACACGGACAGTGGACGAAAGGTAAAGTTTGATACAGAGTTTTCGTTTTCAGTAGGAAGTTCAACGCATAAATCCATTTCAAAGCAATTTTGCTTTTAGGAAGCCAAACCAGTAGCCTTAGCGCGTTCAGCGATTTTGAAGTACTTAGGATTGGCAGTCTATAAACAAGACGACAGTTGACGATTCTGTTTTCAATTTTTTACCGAAAATTAACTGTCCGGTGATAAAACGTGCTCTCACCCGATCATTATTGGGCAGTTTTTTTATTATTGCTTGATAACGTAGTAAATTAAATGGGTATCACAACACATCAAACAAGATCATGAAATCAAACACGTGCTGAAAGAAAGAAGTCGTCCGCGGGAGGATTTTTTGCTTGTTTCAGTGGCCATTCTTGCGTTTGAAGCTGTCGGCGGTTATAATTCGAACTCCGTTGTGGTGATAATTTTTCGGATGCTCTTTCACTTGATTTTCCACCGATAAGTTTTCCTCATTAGCGGCTTTGGTAGTAGTTCTCTTCGGCTTGATTGTTGTGGAAAATCCTGTCGATTGATGGACTTCGGTCGAGGCAGATGTGAACTTGCTGGAAGCTGTCCCGGGGACATCGTGAGGTTCGCAACATATTCCTCGGTTACCATCGAACGGGTCCAAAAGGCAAGACGAGCCGACTGCGCAGATAGCCAGTTCGTCGTTTCGTTTTATAGCGTCGTTGAGGAAAAAGTTTTGAGTGAATGGCAAAATGTCGCAACGCCTCAATTCCGAGCCAATCTTGGAAAGTCTCAAGTTATACTGGCTGCAAATCGCCTGGTAGTCCTCCTCAGCTGAAAATCATCTGAAAATGACTAGAAGCGCCCGCAAGTTCGATATCACTTGGCAAGCGCGCGTTTAGTGTCCAAAAAATCAACTTTCGAGCCAGTTACACTTTCGAGCCGCGCAAGCTCACTTCTTCGGTCTTACTTTTCAGTTACTTACTTGGCTTTTGGCAGCACAATGAATATGTAACATTAGCAGCCACCCACCAACTGCTACACATCTCTGATCCTTTGCAGACGCTGCTATCGAAACTGCAGTCGGTGAATGATAATGCTTTTTCTCTACCGAACGATCTCGGACAGTTTGGTTCTGAAAAGTTGTATAAAAAACAAAATGTGAGCATCATTTTAATAGTTTTTTTTACCTCCGATGCATCTCTGAGGAGTGTCCTGTTTTGGATTTTTGACTGGTTCAGGAATTTGCCCGTTAACGCAAGCGCAAACACTGTTCACGCATTGAGTACCGGAACCAAGTTTGCAGTCGTCGTTAGTGTCACATTGATCACCCAAATTAGATTCTAAAAACAAAAAAACGGCTCGTGACTTCGACCCTCGTGTTAAAGCTCAAATAGCTCACCTCTGACGCATCGGCCAAAGTAATATTTGTAATTTCCAGTGGGGCACATGCATTTAGTTTCGTTTCCGTTTTCTACCTGTCTACAGACGGCGTTCATCACATTATAGCACTGCTCGTCCACAGAACAGTGTCCATCGAATGCGCTTCCTACAACATTTTGATTACAATAGGTTAGTTTCATGGCCTTAGTTGGTCGTATACTTGCGAAACACTTGTTATCTTTTTGTATTGGATGACTTGTTGGGCATGCTGAAAAACATGGCGTACTGTACTGAGTGGCTTTTGCATACTGTACTTTAATTACTGTACCATTCGGGCAGCACATTGTGTCGGTGTACCTGCCGATCACGTACGAAAAGCAGTGGTGCGTTTCCCATGGGCACGTGGTACAATTATGACCGTCCAACGGCTTACCAATTGGACAGTTCATCTCTGAAACGCAAAAATACAAAAATTTGCTTCACAAATCAGTTTTCGTGCACTAGCTAACTGATTTTCGGGCAACAAAATCCGCTGGCTTCGCTGCTGTCCGGTTGCAAGCAGTAATAGTCCGACGGGCACACGTTGTCCGCTGGCTGGTCCGCCGTGTTGCATCGCTGAGTGGCACCATCGCCGTTGGTCTCTTTCAACGGTTCCCCCATCGGACACTGGCTAACTGCAAAATAAACAAGCGCTGTAATTAAAAGTTACGAAAAGTAAATAAACTTGTTGAAAATATTATAAAAATTAACAAATAAAGTGCCGCGGCCAACGACAAACCGGGCACAAAACGTTATGTAAGCAAAAGAGGCTTAGGGTTTATTTAGCAATTTTCGTACCCGGTACGCATTCCCCTTTGATTTGATTGGCGCCTTGTATGCACTGACATTTATTATGCAAACACTGGGCATATGTCTGAATGCATTGTTCATGTTTCTCGCATGTGTCGTCCAATTTTTTAACTGGAAGAAAAAAATGCACAAATAACAAATTTCCAGACGCAAAAAAAGCCTGGTTGTTATGTTGTCAAAAAGTGAAATTAGGACTGCGTTAGCATGATAGAGACTATAGGCGGTACCGTAGTTGTATACAGTTCGAGTTTAGTTGTACAATAGTCGATTACAGTTGAAATGTATGTAGTTGTACTATAGTTGGACTATATTTGGAATACAGTGGGGCTATAGTTGGATTGCACTAGTCTTCCAAATTATGTTCCCTGTTGATGGTCTACAAGTGATTTCGACATTTTTAAAAGTAAACCGATTTTCGGTCTAGCTACACTATGTTCGAGACACGTTTTGCAAACAGACATCGGTGTTAAACCAACACTAACGTTTATGACTTGCAAACACGGAAAGTGAGGTGTTCGATGACAAAACTTGAAATTGTTGCAACTTACTAGGATAACAGTCATCTCCAATCGGAATTTCTCCCGTTGGACAGTCTAAAAAACAAATAAATTGACTTGCTTTGAACGCTTCCCGGATTTTCATCGTACCTTTGATGCATTGGAAAAATTCTTGGATGAAACCTTTTGGACAGTCGCACAAACCAGTGTTATTGCAAATGAAAGGAGATCGACAGTGCAATTCTTTTTGATTGCAAAATTCATTAAAGCCAGGCGCTGAAAGAAAGTTTGCTAAAATACATTCATAAAAGATAACAATCAACCCGAGGCCCCAAATCCTAGCATGCCAAGCAATCTTTTTGCTTTCGCAAGCATTTTCATTACCTATGCGGCACGTGCCAGCAAAAACTGTGTCCTCCATGAAATTCGGCGAGCATTGGCAAGTTTTATTAACGGTACAGTACGCGTTCGGAATTCCGATACACGTAAAATTATCTGAGCACTGTTGGCCTAATACTGAAATTGCTACGTGCGGTCCAATTCCTCCTGTAATGACTTAAAAACAAAAACTGCCCGAAACAAACATTACAAAACAAATTTTCCGCCCTGCTTACCAACATTATGCAACGGTCCTTGCAACGGTACGCCCGCAAGCGCAACAGGGTTTTGAGATCCGAAATTGAACTGCGGTTCGGGTAAGATTAGCTGGCAACTATGGCCGTTCATGAATGCAGATCCGAGCAAAATTATGAACCACATTTCGACACCAACTTCAAGAGCGACCGACCCCTTTGCGACCAAAACCGACACCGATAATAGAATAGGATACGACAACGTTGGTCGACGACGACGATGGATGTGGACTGTTTACGTTTCCGTCCCGAGGTCTGTCAAACACGACCATTAACAAACAACACGAAAAGTATCCGATTTTCGAGAAAATATTATTATTTATATCAACAGAACCTCGTTAAGTTTTATCATCGATTCGTTGAAATTTCCACGATTTCCAGCTCTTTTTCCTATTCGCTCTCCGTCTCATATTCTACAGTATGCAATAGTTGACTTACATACTATGAAAAAAGAGGTTAGATCCTTTCGCCATTGTGTCGTTTATTCAGTTCGATCGTAAATCATTTTTTATTCAACCAGGAACAGTTTGAGGTCCTTTAGTGGACATGAAAAATAGGTAAAATGGGCGTTTTTTTGTTATTCAACAATTTTCCTCCTTATATCGTCGTCGATGAAGCGTGAAACCTGACGCAAACCGTATGTACCGAGCAAAAAAGTACAATACAGATAATAAATAAATATTTATGGGTCGAGCTGTTCGCTTGATTTTCAAGGATATAGGTTTACATTGTAAGATCAGTTTATTACAGAATAATGGATACGAAATGCGTGAAACATTTTTTTACTGGCTCTGACAATAAAAAGCTAATTTGGGCAATCAAAGACGCTCTCTTTGTCTGGCTATATTTTTCTCTGCTCATTGCACGTCGTGACTTTGTGTTTTTTGCGTGCGAACGGCTACGTGATCAATTCGAAATCCGAACGTTTGTTAAGTTTTTGATTAATTATCGTCCTATTTTGTTATGAAACTTGTTTCGCCTTGAAATTTTCGAAATTCAACCGTCTTGCACGTTCAGCAAACAAACAAATTTCTGTTTAAGAATTGACACAGTCGACAAACAGCATGTAACTAGGAGAAAACTGTATTTATTAGGTCTAATTCGATGGAAACAAATTTTGTGCATTTTTAAAAAAGAGCTCAAGCTTTGTGCGGTGGTCCGCCATTCGGTGCATCTTCACACTTGCCGTCTTTTTTGCAGACTTCGCGGAAGAACATGTCGAAATGTTTATCGCCATCTGTGCCGACGCAAGCGACGAAGTCCGGTTTTCCCTTGGTGCCACAGTCGCAGACTTTCGCTTTGGTATCCGCTAGAGATTTCTGGCAAGGCGGTGTCATGCTGAATAAAACAAAAATCTTGCAAGAATCGGGGACAAGCCGGAAATTAGTAAAAACTTACAGAGCAACGCATTTTTGCTCGATTTCTTTGCCCTTGTTGCACATATCCAGACGCCTCTTTTCCCATTCCTCTTTGCCTGCTTCTTTATCCGAACCACTCGGTCCGTGCTCACCGCCTTCCTTTTGCGGTGGTTTCAAAGCATCCAAGCACTGGTTAACTGCAGCGGCGGCTGGACAGTCCGAGCCAGCTTTGGCAAATGGATTGACACGTGGTCCGCCGGGTCCTTTTTCGGGTCCGCCGGGTCCTTTTTCGGGTCCACCGGGTCCTTTTTCGGATCCACCGTGTCCCTTTTCTGGGAAACTATAAACATGGACAATTTAAAGACGTTTGCCAATACCTTTTTAGTGCTTTCTCTCGAGAAATCTGTTCTTACGCGTCTTTCGGTGGTTCAGGGAAGTGATCGGATCCAACGCAAGTTTTGAGTTTGCCGACTGCTGTTTCGACGCATTGTTTCATTTTCGCAAAGTCTTCCTTGCCAGGGCCTTTACCGTCTTTACCATCTTTACCATCTCCATGTTTCTCTTCGAAGGTCGGAACTTTGCAACCTTTGCTAAAAATACAATCTACCATTAGCAACAGTTCTTGTAAGGAAAGCTCTATTAAAAGTCAAACAGGGAAATAGACGGTGACGTCATCAAGTTCAAAATCCGAGCCAGGCCTCGACACTTACTCGGTGAAGCAAGCGGATCGTTTCTTTTCAATTTCTTCGAACTTTTCGCGCATTTCGCTGCCCTTCTCGGAACCACCGCCCTGTTTTTCCGGTGGATGAGGCGCCGAATCTTTTAGACATTTGTAAAATTTATCGGCGTCCGAGGTGCAGTCTGGACCGGCAGCCAACGCCGATACGGTCAAACACAGCAAAGCCAAGTAAGCCAACATTTTCAAAAAGGTTGAAACTTTAGAATGACGATAAGTATATGGTTCATGTATTTATACAAAATTTCAAACGCTTGTAATTGCGCACGCCCTTGAATGTTAATGATGAACGATTGTATCGAAATCGACTGCAAATTTTTTTACTGGACGACCACACATATCTAGTTTTTAAAACAAAATATACAAACAAATGTTGACAAGATGAAGCGATTTGTTGAACGTATCGGGCGAATCTTAGATCTGTACCAGTCGCAAGATCTGTTTCTATTTTTGTTATTGTGCATACAATGATTGTTCTTGCAGCCGTTTTATGACTGCGTGGTACTGCCACCTTCGTTCTGCTTGCAAGATTATTAGAATTAAATCTCCAGTGCAGTCAGCCTTGACAGTTCTTTAAGCGATTTATTCCAAGCTAAAATGTGTCGGATGTCAAGTTTGCCGGATTGACAAATGCACAACATTCACAGTTGCTTTTTTAATAAAGTTACTGATAAGTATTTTTACCTGTTTTTTCACGTTTTTAGAATATTTTCACAAAAAAACTGGAAATTATTGAACTGAATCAGTCAACAATGGCTTTCACACAATAAAATATCTCATGAACTTTCAAAAGTTGCCAGATTGGAAAATTTGCCTGAATTTTTGTCATTTTTCCAGTTGGCAGGGTCTTAAACTAAATATGCGTGGATTTATAACTAAAGCGTGTTATAAACAGTGCCTGATCAAGCTATAACACACAATCGAATTCTCAAGGAATGTCGAGGTTTGGCTGAATCGGTATTTGTATCTCATGGTAACTGTCATGCGATTTCGAAGCATGTGTAGCTGTACTTACATGTTTTCATTTTTTGCGTGGTTTTTTTCTGACAATGATTGGTTTGTTCTTCTTGCAGCTATTTTTATTATTGTGACAAGGACCTCAGGCAGGATAATTTGTTTTTCAAACAGAACTAGTAGAAACAAGGCGTTTTAATGAAATTGTCGTGAGGAAAAATAAATACAATGCATAGTTGTAATACTGGAATGAAATGTCATAAGCGTACTTAGGCTTTGTGCGATCGAACTCGCAGAAGTAACGAGTGAAAACATCGAAACTCCACTTGAATTCCGTCGACACGCAAGCTTCAAAATTTGCTCTTTCTTTCGAACTGCAGTCGCAGAATTTTGTTTTTGTCTCTGCTAACGACTTCTTACAAGACGCCGTCATACTATAAAATGAAAGAGGATATGGCTTTCAAAGTGAAATTGTTGTGAGATACCGGGTCCTTACGCATCAGCGCATTTTTGTTCAACGATTATTTTTAATTTATTTATTTATTCTTGTTTCTTTATTCTTGTTGCATTCTTCTAGACACCTACTTTGAGCTTGGTTTGTACGGTTTTGAGCGCCTTTTTCAGTTTTACCAGGTTTGGGTGTAGCTTGTTTTTGAGGCGATCCCAAAGCATCAAGGCACTTGTTAACGTCTGCAGCCGCTGGACAATCTGTCGTATTGACTCTGACGCTGAAATCTGGACGAGACCCTCTACTGAAATGCATTAGCTTTCTGTTTTGAAGACAATTGTTTTGTTTCAAAAATCTGCTGACTCGATATCTTTATTTTGAACTTTGTTTGGTTCAGGAAAATGGTCGTTACGAACGCATGTTCAGATTTGAGCCATCGAATTTTTTGCGCATTTCAAATCTCACGGTTTTTAGTTTCATGTTGTTCACGTATTGGAAATTTGCAACCTTTCCTAAAACAATTTCACCAGTAATAGACAGTGAGGTTACAGCAAGCTTTTTTTCATTGGCTGGCAAACAAAGCAACATTGCTTTCGAGTAAACTCACTCAGCGAAACAGGCGGCTCTTTTCTTTTCAAATTCTTCAAATTCTGATCGTTTCTGATCGTTTATCAGTTCCATTTGTCGGTCTCTGCTTGGATTCCTTCAAACATTTGTAATATTTTTCAGCTTCAGTGTCGCACGGGCCGGCTGCTAGCGCAGAAGCAGTAAAAATTATACAAACAGTTAAAGTCAGCATATTTTATTTTTACATTTAATAATATTCGCTGTATAATAAAGAGTTCAAACAAAATTTGCGTTCAGGATGTGCAAATGTGTTGGTTATTATGATTTGACAAATTGAATTCAATCACACTCAGTCATTACGTGAACAGGTTTGTCATCAAGTTGTAAACAAATGTGAACGAATTACATGGCAAAACATTGCCAAAATGTTTGCCGAGACAGAATGTGCTCATTCTTAAAAATCTTCTAACTGTTCTAACAAATTCAAGTGTCAATGAAACAGAGGTCAAATATGACAATGGCCATTAACTAGGTGAATAAATCGAATAGAGCTTCGAGATTAGCTGCTACAAATAAAAAAAAGTTTCGCTGTAATGATAATGATGATTGTTAATTATACAGTGATAATGAGCTCTTTATTTAGTCTATTGCAATATTTATCTATTCATATCTTCGTTTGTCCTAAATTTCGTTCGTTTTAATGATAAAATATTATACAGTAACTTTACCTGGTGCACATAAGACCACAATTGTTAGCATTTGAAGTGCAGTTGGCATTCAAGGCAATCTCTTGCAAGCAACTGTAATATTTTTCAGCATTCTAATCGAAAGGGTTGCCAAGGTTGGTTGTTTTTTGGGAGATAAAAACTCTAGAAACAAGCAAATCAACATATTTGTATAATGCAGAATGCGTGTAGAGCTGATCGCGTTTATAAAACGTTTCCCAATAAACAATCGCTTGTTTGATCAACAGGTCACAAAAGAAAAACGTGAATGACATACTCTCACATAATCATCTGCATTTTGTTTCTGACAGAAATAGAATTGGCGCGGTGGTCCCGAGCGGCGACAGTAAGGACAGTACGCCTGACTGGAAGAGTTTCGTCCGCTTTGTAGTCTGTCATTATAGTAACTTTGGGATCGATTTTTCGAAATTCGCCACGAACTATCATCCTCCACCGTGTCACCATTGTGATTACAATTGTCGTTACAATTTCGATTTCTCTCTCCTTCAAATGGCAATGAATTACGCCTGTGGGTTTGATTTATAGCATGTGTAACATGTATGGAAGATTATTCGACCGGCGCTATTTTTAAATTAGTTGCGCTCATGTCATTCATTCGAGCTGTCAAAGTAGCGGCGTTTTGTTGTTGAGATGCTAAGCCTACCATGGCGATGGGCTTACTGTACCGCAGCATTCCTGTTCGCGTTGTTCACGTTTTTGTGCATCGACAACAGCCGAATCGAATGATGTTCGAAGTGGTTCGCCGTTTTGAGTCCATATAAATCTATCACATTTGTTATATTTAAATCGGTGTCACTCGTTCATTAATTAACTAACTGAATAATTAATAATTAGAAAGTTAGTGGAGAGTCGATCAATTATGTGTATCTGTTATCCTGCCTTTATAATAATATCACTGGTTCGATAGTGAGCGCTCAATACCATATAAAACTACTGAATCTGTTATTTCCTGATTAGACGTATCACTCGCTCTTTAATCAGCATAGTGGACCATTCTTTAGCTAATGGTTGGAGACAAGTCAAATTTCAATAAAATATAACTTCATAAAAATTCGTTTCAAATTGACAACAGTATCACCATTCATTACTTAACTTGATGGACAAGTTATAATTATAACGTATTTGATTAGTTCACCTAATTCTAGAACTATCAGATACGTTATTGTGTCCTAATATTATCAACTGCTCTTTTACAATTTCGCTGAGAATTACGTACGAAAGCAAAATGTTAATGGAGAAAATGCGACAAACTTTAATTATTAGTTTTAAAATAATATTGAACGTTTCATTTGACTGTCTGCTTTGAAATGACGCGCCGAAGATTTGCAGTTGCAAGATGTTCAACATGCTGTTCTGAAATTGTGCAACTGAATTAAATTAAAGCTGATTTTATTTTACATAAAAGAAAATTAAGCGCAGAGAAAAAGGCAGAAACAACTTGAATCAAAAAAATAAAAAATTTTGCTTTCTTTACATTTTGGCAAACATAACACAAGTAACAATTACAAGAAACAAATATTTGCGACAACCAATAACCCCAGCAAATTTTTGGCACGAAATTTGAATTTTTTTTCTTATCTTATCCAAGAAATAGTGCAACAGATGCAACAGATGCAACGAGATTCCTTTTCGGTCAAGAGATTTTTTCATTCGACTAGTTTCTGTTTTTGGACGTTCGTGGGCGCAGACTTTTTCAAAATATGGCAAAAAAATAAAACTATTAATCTTGTTTTTCGAATTATAACTACAATGAATAACACAAAATTGTTTATTTTTAGTTGACGCTTTGAATACAGAATATATATTTTACAATACAATTCTTCGAAATAATATAATAACACAGCAACAAACACAATATCCTCTTGACTTGACAAGAAAGTTTTTCATTGGCAACGAAAATTGCGGTAAGAGTATTCTTTTAATTAAAGCACGGGTTGATGATCATCCACGAAACGAATACTTAATGTCTTCTTTAGCATCAAGCCGGTCGCAAATTTAAATCATCCAGCCAAACTTGCAGACACAGGAATAACAACGACAAAACCGCTGAAGATCCAGTCCGACCAATCGAGCCATGAACAGCGGCCATCATTACAATAAACAACAGAAGTAAGCAAGAAATTAACATTTTTAACACTGGTTGCGAACACTAGAGTGTGCTTGCCTAGTCGACAAATGAATTCAATACAAAATGCCAAGAATTTATATTGAATCAGGTATTTACCCCGAATGACGTAGAGTGTGGTTGATTTTGACGACAACGGAACCGTATTTAGTGCGGGAATCTAGTTTGTAGAGAATGAAACCGACGAATTCTGATGTTTCTCATTATAACGTGGGAGGTAACTATGAATGAACAGTACCTACGTTTCAGTATCAGTTCCCGACGCAAAATTGTAACGTACCGTACCCACATGTATCAACTATTTACACCAATGGAATGCAGAAGTGGGCACAAATGAGGCTTTTTTGATGACGACAATCAAATTGATTTATGAGTGCAATTACATTAACCATTTCCTCAGAGTGCTAATATTGCTAGTAACTCCCAATATTTTTGTTAGAGAGAGAGAGAGAGAGAAATGTGTAGAAATTTTCAAAGTCATGTTGTTCTCATGCGTTATATCATTTGGTAATGTATTTTCTTTAAATCTCACGTGGAAAAGCACTTTTTGGTAAAATTGTTTATGCAATAAAGATTGAAAAAATAACCGCCCTCAAAAGTAACTCCCCACCCCCCCTCGAGAATATTATTTTTGAACAATTGCGGCAGAGTCTCGTGGATTAATTTTATTACGAAAAGTTCATGAAGAGCCAATGCAACATTTGCGTCAAACACTTTTTGAATTCTCCGAAAAAATTACCTAGATAAGAGCTATCACTTTCATTGCACTCGTAATTTCGATTGTTGCATTTAAATGTGATCATAATGCTAATTGTCAGGTGAAATTGAAGTATTTCAAAAATGCCAAAGTACTTGAAGGTTATATTTCTTAAGGAACGAGACGATTACATCGTCAAAAAACTGATTCACTAAGTTTACGAAAAGTTAATTCCCGCAAGTTGCTGCAGCCAGAATTATTATTAGGTTCCTGCAAAATAACTGGCTACTGGAAGTTCTTGTGAAAACTTTGTAGTAGTTTCTGGGAGTTCAAGCAAGGGATAAATTTCTCCTCATGTTCATCGCAGGTGGACATGGTTCCTAGAAGTTTTAGCGAGTTAGAAATAGTTCATGCAAGTTCCTGCAAAGATTGTTTCTGCGTGTTATTGCAAGGTCGAAGTGGTTCCTGGATTTCAAACAAGGGATGAAGTTACTACAAAGTCGAAAGGAAGAGTTGTACCTGTGTAAAGCGTGAAATGCAAACTGAGGAAATGTTCCGCAATACATTGGAAGATGTCTTTGATTAATGGGTGTATGAAAAACATGATTCATACATGAAGGATGTCCGAACTACTTGTTAATTTCATGCTTTCGGTAGATTGTCCCAGTGATTGTGACAAATCGGATATATTAACAGCTAAAAGTTAAAAGTTAGTTATATGGATTAACAATTCCAATCATGAAGAGTCCCCGGGCACGTTACTTCTTGAAAGTGGGAACGATTCACGAATAGACTCGAACAGAGAGCTATTCTGGAACGAAGTCAAGCAAGTTAGCGGCAGCAACAAACAAAAGGCCTCGCTCTTATTCTGCAAAATTTTGAATGCACTTTTATCTCGTATAACTGAGATTAGTTTTGCTGGAAAGTAAGCTTTAACCAAACGCTTTATCTGCAGTCAACGACATCATTTGCTGTTATTTACTTCATTCACTCATTTTCAACGTTTTCTTAAGTGTGCTTTCATGCGACGACGGCCAAGTTCATAAAAGAAGAGCCATATCTTTTTTAATTTTATTTATTTGTCGAACTATTTGGCAGGTACGGTAATAAATATTCAGTTAATTCATAAAATTATTTGCGTTATGAAAATAATTTCACTCTTCCGTCATTTTGTCCCTTTTCGCTGCCATTTTGCAACGATTTATCGCATGGATCGTCGTTTCTGAAGTCGTTGCACAACATGCGCACCAGTGCATCGGCGTTGCTAGATTTACGTCCATTTTTCGTTGGTCGGTGTGTTCCACTTCCACCAGAACACGTTTCAAGTTGCTGATTTAATGAATCAGCCTTCGGTGCAAGGTCAGATTTGGCACATTCGCAAGTCACAGCTTTTGTTTTATTCATGATCGTTTGACATTCGGCCGACACTCTGCAAAAGTATCATAAATCAAATCAGACTGAATACGAAATTGATTTTGTTACATGCAAAAATTAACAAAATTCAAGTTAATTAAATTACTTGGACAAGCACTGACGTTTATTGTCGCAGATTGCAGCGAATTTTTCTTTGGTTTTTTGCATTCCCGACTCTTTCCCTTCTTTGGTCAAATTAAACAAATTTTTCAAACACGACTGAGCTTTAGCTCTTTGATCGTCCGTTGAACAAAGTGACTTGATATCTTCGTGGGCACCGCCGTGAGAGGCAGAGGGAGGACCATGTTCATGACTAAGAAAAAAAACATGTCAAATACAAAAGGGGTATAGTCCACTATAGTCGCCTTACTCGTTGTGTTCATCATTTTTGTCTGGCAAAACAACATTTAATGCCTTTTCAATGCATGATTTCATGATATCTTGAACACTTTTTTGAAATTCTTGATGACAGTTTTTCGAAACGTCGCCATCCTTGGCTCCTCTTAAAGTTGGCGCTTTGCACCCAGAACTAGAACATACAACCCAACCTAGCCACACAACACTTGAAAATCAATTACAGTAGGATTTACCATACCTTGTGAAACAATTTTTGATGTCATTTTCTTTCTTTCTTGGATCTGGGTGAGTGACCTTTTCTCGTTCGATGAAATCCTGTTGGCACGTACGATACGAATGTATTTCTGACGTACATTTCGAATTGTCAGCACCAGAAATCGTACCAATTACAGCCAAAACTAGAACGAATATAATATGAGCCATGGCAAAGCGTTTACTCGTGAAATAGTATTTTGATCTATAGCAGATCATATTTGAGCATTTATAGTTGTAAACTTGAATGACTAAAGTGCGTGTGGGCGGATTTAGAGAGTAAAAAACAAAGTACAAACAAGTTTTACGAAATTACGAAGACGTTTTGATTCAAATATCGCTTGTTCATCTTGTTCCCACATTTAACTGACTCTGACAGATTATCGGTACCCGTATGATCCAAGTACCAACACACGTATTGCTTATATACACGTTATGGTGGGATACAATTTAGCGCCCAATTGAAATGTAGGTAGAGGTAAAAACTATGTTTGATTCAATTGATTAGAAGTTAAAGTCAACAACATCTAAATAGATGAAAGTTTTTTCAAATTCATGTTATAAACTATCTTCATGTTATTCCATTCTGCGATTTTTCTTTCACCCGTCTTAGCCACTGGCTGGTTGGTAAGGTTTGCTGCATTGATCTTCGTTGCAGAATCTTTGCACTAGTAATTCGGCGAAAGTCGGCTTAGCTCCCAATGGTGTCACGGTAGCTCCCAAACACGTCTGAAATTTTTGACGGATCGAGTTCAGCAAATCGGCTTTCGAGTTAATTTCGGATTTAACGCAAGCGCAGTGGTCGTCCCTCGTTTTATTCAGCACAGTTTGACATTCGATTGACATTCTGCAAGAAATTGAAAGTTACAGATCATAGGAAACAAATTCCGACTGATGGTTATAATCCCTACTGAGCTAAGCATTGTCGCATGTCTTTGCAGTTTCCGTCGAATCTCATCGCCGCATTCTTTTCACTTTCGGCACTTACTGCAGCGGTTAAAGTAGTCAAACAAGCTCTGGTTTTGTTTCTTTGATCGCCTGCGGCGCAAACAGTTTGAAGATTCGTCGTTAGATTCACAAAAGTCAAATTGTTCAACGGTGCAATGACGTCGACATTTACACAAGCTTTCATTTTTAATTCGTGCAGATTTCGCGAAAATTCGTCGTGACATTTTCGGATGACAACGGCTGTGTTTCCTTTGTTGAGATAAATTGGTGTCAAAGTTGGTTCTTTGCACCCGGAACTGAGATGAAAAAACAAAAAAATATGGTTTGTGTAGAAACGAGTAATTTCTCATAATTACTTGGTAAAGCACTGTTTGACTTTGATCTGATGGTCCGATCTGGCTTGCTTATTGACGACGCTCTGCGCTTCCATGTAAGCGTTTCGACTCTTATGGAAAGATGCAATTGTTGCAGTACAATTTTCAGCATATCCAAAATTCGCAAGACAAGCAAAAAAAATTGCCGAGATGACAATGCAGTTCATGACGACGATGCAACGCTTCTGGTGCTGATAAACAATCGCTGCAAACAAAATATTTGTAAGTTTATATCATGGAATGGGTAATAATGGTAAACCATTTATTAACGTTTACTTTTTAGTAAAAAACGAGTTTTGTATGGTTGTTCCACAGTTTATCCCCTTTTAGCTTGAAGTAACAGGTTTTTTTTTGCGAAATCTATTGGTACCAACAGTCATCAGGCTAATTAATCGGACCATTTTCCAGTTTGACAATTCCGGATTAACAGCTTTATTGCGATTTCAGCGTTATTCATTTTGACAAGCTATGACAATAGCTTTGTTGCTATTTGAAATTGAGATTGAATGAGACTGAGATTACGAACACCAGGAAGCAATTAATATTTTTTACTGTGTCATGGACATAGACGAAACTGATTTCTGGCAAAAACGTCCGATTCAAGCTAAATCCGCTGGGCATTATGCACGGTATATTTGCCCAACTACATACAACTTAAAAGAAATAAAGAGCATCACTCTTTTGCAAACTTCCTTCTTGTTTTGTGCATAAAAATCTTTCCACATTGATCTTCTGTTCAGTGACGTTTTTGACGTTTAACAAGATAGCCTAGTGCCCCCCTTGGTAAATATGACGAAATCAAATTAACACTCACTATCTGAACATAAAAAACCTTTTCGTACTACACTGCCTTTGGCCACCCTTGGTTTTCTACAAAAGACCCTCGATTTACTAAAAGAGTAGATGTACGCAATTGTCAAAACACACTTTTTCCATTTTTCTCTTGCTCCGGACCAAATTTTAAAAAAGTGAATCAACCATTTTTTTTTATTAAGTTTCTTAGCAAAAAGTTCGAGAAAATTTCGTCGAGCATATTTCGCTGTAGAGACACACTCGTTTTTTCAAAATTTTTCAAAAAAAAGTCAAAAGTCATGGGCGGTCCCTATACCTCACTTTTGAGACACCTTAAGGATACTTTTGTAGTTATTTTGGGCAATTAGCGAAATTTCCGAAATTGCATTCCCTATCAGGCAGGGTATAGGAAGAGGCCACACAGTGATTAGCCAAACTAGCACTAAGTGTACTGTTTGCAAAAAGTGTGTGCTGTCGCTTGCTATATTATCTTGACTTCTAATGGTCAAACACGGACTTTGATTACAGATTTGGAATCCTCGTTAAATTTGATCGACAGTTTCCTAGCTCCAAACGCATGATTCCCTGTTTGTAACAAGTTAATTAACTAGAAACAGTTTCTGGCAAATACCACTTCAAAAAAAATTGAATAAAATAAAACAAGAATCAGTCTTTGCAGTGATATCAAAATTTTATTATTTCAAATCTGCCACCAGAATTTCAATATAAATGGTAATCAAGGTACAATAAAAAAAACCCTAACGAAGCTCATTTTTGCTGCGCCCTTTTTTAGCTATGAACTATCGACATCGGTTAAAAATATATTTTGGAATTTTTTATTTTACATAATTGTCACAAATTACATTGCACAAACGTTAAAAATGCCCGGGATGATAGAAAAATAGTTAGTAAAAGCGACCAAGCGAATAAATACAAGAAAACACTCGAGATGAACACGAAATTAGTAAAAAATATCAAACGGCCTCGATAATTATGTAATTATTATAAATCAGTAAGATTATTTGTTATTAAAGACGACAACCGACTACAGGAATGTCACAGATCGATCAGACGGACAGCGACTTGTAAAAAAAGTACAGTAAAACGTTGACATTAAGACGATTAAAAAAATAACAGATACATTTGCACAAAGTGAATAAAGCGAAACAACTCGGGACGCGTTTGAGAAGAAATAATGTATACAAACGGCAAAAAATTAAAACCATAAGTTTAAAGGCAAAAAATATCTAAAAATTAAAAACAAGGGTAAAATTGCGATTCTATTTCGTTTTTATTTCATCGTTTTCGATTTGGCGTACAGCGGTTTTTTGCTTTGCCAGAACGAATCTTCGATCGTAAAGCCGTCGATAGTTGCAGATAAATGTTTCGATGGAATCTGATTGAATTGTTTTGAACCCGAATCGTACCTGGAATTGAAAAGTTTCTGTTGGTTTATCCGCGACTACAGTTGCCGGAAAATGAAAGACTATGGTATCGAGAATCAACAACTATAGTTGCTACTATCAGTAACTATAGTTACTACTATCAGCAGCTGTATTTGCTCCAATTAGTTGCGATTAATTGCTAGTTAATCACCAGCTATAAACGAGCTAGCTAGCTGAATACAAATATCAGCGACTATAATAGCTGGCTGATAGTTGATATAGATTGAATTACTTGAACAACGAATGAAAAATCTTCTCTGAGCAGCTGCTCGGACCCAGTCCAAATAATTTTTGAACGACGTTCGACGTCTGATCCCAACCGTACAAACCTCGAAATTGGCACTTTTGATCACGGAACAATATTAAAAAATGCTTCGAATCGCTTTTAGCTAACACCTAAAAAAAAGTTGTCGTCATTTGAACAAAGACAGGTCGAAAACGGTTTGGAAAGACACATACTTCTAAACACTTTCGCTTTTTATCGTCGTTCACGGAGCCAGCTAGCACGCAATATTGCAGCGCATTGTAGATAATGTTACGATTGGATTTCTGCGCTGGTTTAACGAAAAGTTTCGTCGTCGGTTCGCTTATCTGTGAACTCGACCCTTGACCATCCGAGCTTTGAGATTTCCCGTCGACTTGGTCGAGATTTTCGGCTGACGTCGAACGAACGTTAGGGACACCTAAAAATCACTGATCAATAACATATTAGCATTGCTAGCTAACAACTATAGATCCCAATTAACGATAGTTTCAATGCATGAACAGCAAATTTCTATCCAACTATTGTTGTATACTTTTTCCGATAGCGGGCGACATCGGCCTATGAACTCTCAACGACCCAGTCTTTGACGATATCGACGTCTTTGACGTGCCCAACGATTCCTGCTCAGCTTTTTTCCTTTGGTAATCTTCGAATACCTTCAATCGGCGCTGTTCTTTTTCTTGCTTCTTCAATCGTTCGATTTCTTCTTTCTTCGCTAGTTCCTCCTGTCGTCGTTGGTTATCCTCGTTCAACATATCACGTCGTCGATCCAATTGCGCTTTACGGTTCATCGCCGCGGCGACTATTTGCTCTCGTTTACGGCTTAATTCATCGTCCTGCAACTATCGAATCATCGTTTCGGCGGCGTTGATTAGTGTTAAAGAAAGAAAAAGTGTCTGCTTACGACGGCGTTCACTCCGATAACGAATCCAACGCCCGAAGGCGGCGATGGAGTTCGGTTGGGCGGTTTATGATTCGCAGCGGGAACAGTCAACGCCGGAGCAGGCGATTCGAAATGAGTTTCATTTATCGTACCGTTGCCGCCTTTAACGTTCGTCAACGGCGTAAAATATTTGCTCGCGTCGGCGTCGTTGACCGTGGACGACGTTTGAACTTGACTCGGCGTCGAACAAACCGATACGGGACCATTGCGCGACGTCGTCACGCTGTCCTTGTACGACGATGTAATAACGGTCGTCGACGGCTGCGGAATGGACACTACAACGACGCTGGACGAAGGCTGCGCGTTATTGTAGATAGTCAATGCCGGTGGAGGAATCCAGTGAGGTTCTGCCGGGACCATTTCAACGAATGGAGGTGAATGTTTTAGCTAAAAACGGACTTAGTCAAGCAACTATAGTTTTTGCAAAATATAGTCCCCGCGCAACAATAGTTCTATCTACAGTCGTACTTGTTGCGGTAAGACTTCCTCGGCGACCATCGGCATGTGCATCATGTGCGTCTGTTGCATGAAATTCTGTTGCTGTTGATGCTGCATTTGATGTTGAAGTTCGATTTGATGAGCGGGCGGTAAATTCACGAAGACGGAAGATGCGTTGCTATTGGCGGCTCGAAATTGCTCGGCGAATCCTTGATTTTCCCATGTACGTCGCGGCGTTTTATTCGACATGCCCCACGTCGATAGGTTGTTCGATAGTTCCAAAGCGGGATCCAAGCGACTCGGCGTCTCGTCGTCGTTATGCAAACGAAACGGTTCGGCTTCGTGCGAGTATCGTATCAAAGTGTGCCCATTAGCGAGAAATGGTGCTAAAAAAACAAAAACTGACTGTCTTTCTGCAAAAGTACAATCAAAAGATTTGAAATCGACATACCTGCGGTCAACAACGGCGGTTGATTTTGCCCGTTAGGCGCCTGATGTTGAACGATAACGTGTTGCCGAAAGTCGCCACCTTCGTACGACTGAACCATCGACGGCGGCGGGGATGAGTAAACGCTGTGTTGTTGATGCTGCGACTGCGACTGCGTCTGCGTCTGCGGCGCCACGACGAAATTCTGTAAGCGTTCCTGTTCTACGGCCATTTGTTTCATTTGCTCTTTAATTTCCATGATACTCTTGCACATTTCATCAAATTGCGACGACGACGCGTTGTTGTTAATCGACGACGCCGAATGGTGCTGATGATCGCCAACGCCGCCGCCCATTTTGGACGACGACGAATCACCGCCGTCGGTCATTGTATGAGAGGTCATCGACGACGACATTGAATTCTTGCCGTACAGTTTCATGAAAGCGTCCTTATTTATTTGCTGACCGAGTTTGAACCGTTCGCTTTTTTCCATCATTTGTTGATTCTCAATTTGACGCCGTTTCTCTTCCAACTGCATGCGTACCGACCAAGACGGCGCCTAGAATACCTCAACTATAATTCACTATGTAACTATAGTTGACAATCCAACAATCCATAGTCCGTGCAACTATAGCCTCGTGAATTTTACTCGATTTGAATTTTGGCTTGTTAACGAATCCGATCGGTCGTAACGTGAATTCGAGCCATTCGGCGGACTGGATACGTCCGACGTAGCCGAGGGACTGTGCTTCGTTGCCAATGTGTCTATGACGTTATCGGCGAACGTAGTCGACGGCGTCATCGGCGTTTCCATAGTGCTGCTATTTTTGTATGGCTGATATCTCAGCGAATCGACGCTTCGCTCGGTCATCAAAGAGTCTGTGGAATTCATTCGCGACGTGCCGACGCTGTTCATCACCGTCGATGGCTCTTTGGCGTGTGAGTGAGATAGTTTCGTAGGTCTCGAAACGGACGGTCTACAAGTTCACAGCAAACTATTAGTTGGCAAAAAATCATTTCGACAGCACGAAATTTGCTTTATAAACACGAATTTGTGCTAGTTACTTGTTTTTGAAATCTGATTTTGCCGTGTACAGTCAAACAAGTAGCAAACTATCGGTAAAAAGCAACTATAGTCCGAAAGTAACTTATCCAAAAGCAACTATAGACAAATGCAGGAAACTATAATCTATAAGCAACTATATTCCCAAAAGAACTAAAACTATACTTGTGATCGTTTTGCTTCTGCGCCTCCTTATCCGCCGACCGCAGATCGGGGATGCCGACTCGATTGAAAAATCGTTTCGTAACCGTAGCACCTATCGGAGGTGACTTGACGTCTGAAAGATAAAATTGCAACGATAGTCGTTCGCCGAGCACGGAAATTTATTTTCAAACACCCTTACCCTGAGTACTTTCGAACACGAAAAATAGATCAGTGAGAAAGGCGAGTATGTTCGGCTGCAAACTTTCGTGCACGTACAAAATATCCTCGAAAGCGAAATGAAAAATGTTCCACGGTAAAAACTTTATGCAAAAATGCTGTATTAATCGTAAATTATGAAGGCAGTCGCCAAAGCCCATCGGATCGTTGAAACAAATGTCTAAAACGAAAAAATTGCACCGAAATTCAAATCTAAAACAAATTTTCGGTCAGTCTTTCTTACCCTTCAACTGAAGTTGTTCGTGCGCGTAAAACGAAATCAAAGTAGCTACGCACACGCCGTCGCAAAAATCTTCGTATAAGTCGTCCATTTCGGGGATAATCGGTAAATCGGCGTTTTTAGTCATCTGTAAGTGTAAGAAAGAGAAATTGAAAAACAAAATACGTGAGGAAAACAGTTTTACTTGATTCTTTTCTAAACCATCTCGAACTGCCGCGCAAATTTTGTTTATCCAAAACGACAACGCGTCGTCGATATCGGTGGGAGTTTCGTTTTGATGCACGTTAACGTATTTTCTAAGCAAAAAAACACAGTTCTACCATCAACCATAGTCAACTATAATTTCTCATAAATTTACTTTAAACACTGCACTACCCTAGGAACGCTAATTATTTCGCGAGTATATGCGATCATTAAAGCATCGATCATGGCTAAATGAGCATTCTAAATAAAAACAAAAAAAAACCACGGTTACGATCATCGGAAAACGAAAAAAAGCGACTGTCTAACCAGTTTAAACGGCGCCGTATGCGTTAGAACGGTTTCTGTTACGAAATTTTCGTCGGCGTCGACGACTTGAATCGAATATCGTTTTAAAGCTTGTAAGACAACCG
>JAQGBA010000353.1:0-39178 GCA_034698125.1 Prionchulus punctatus | reverse complement strand
ACTTATCAATTGAAATATTTGAATTTCCTGATTTATGGAAAATGGCAATAGTGTGTCCATTGTACAAAGGTGGTGCAAAATGATCCGGGGAATTTTCGGCCAATTTCCTTGCTTTCTTGCGCAAGCAAAATCCTTGAGCGCGTTATATAGGATTTTTGTATATTGCAACCAGCTTTACAGTTACATGTCAACATTTCTGTCAGACAATCAGTTCGGTTTTCGGTCGCAACGTTCAACGGAAATAACGTTACTCGAGGTAGCTGACAAACTGTCATCAGCAATGGATAACAAACGCATATCCATCTTAACTTTACTGGATTTGTTAAAGGCTTAATAATAATAATAATAATTTACTCGACTTCAATAAATGAAGGTGTAGAAACAAAATTTATACAACATAAACAACAAACGTATCACACTGTCTATTCTTTCGTCAAAATATCTATTTTTCCACATAACGGAGCCGAACAAATCGGGCATCGAGTTGGCGTGGTAGGCGAAAGCGGCAAACAAAATCGCCAGGAAAAAATTGCAGCCGAAGGAATCCTTGCTTTGAAATGCAAAAATAAACATGGAAATTATAATAAAGCCAATTAATTTTGATAAGAACTCCGAAAGGACAAACGTTTGTCTTAACACCTGCTCAATTTCATTTTCATTTTCGTCTAACGAAGTAACTACAATCATTAATTAAATCTTATTTAATTTTCTCGAGCGTTTTTGTCTGCTACTACCAAGATATAGGCAAAGTCATATTCATGTCGACTTTTATTATAAGTAATTTACAGACAATTAGGTTGCATGAATTTCGACGCAAAAATTAGCATAGAAATCACGTTTGTAAAGTTTAGCAAGATTTTTAAAAAAATGCATGCGAAATAACACCTGTAGTTAATTAATTTCACTCTATACTTACCGGTAGATGTTTCTTCGGCGGCTTCGAGCGAACGCAATCGTTTAGATTTACGTTTTTTTCCATTAGCAAGCCTGGCACTGGCTGGCGATTATGTCGGGAGATTATGATCAAATAACCTTGATTTCAACGTGCTGTTTGGCGTTCGGGGGCGGGGTTTACTTGCTTATTCGCCCACCATCTGACCAATGATGCTCGTTGCCTTTGTTGGAAAAACAAGCTGCGATACTAGAATTTTGCTTTTTATGCAAATTACTAACATCGCTAACTGACTCTGATTTATGACTAACTTCTCCACGTTTCGCGCATGTAAAACAAAAATGGTCCTTCTCACAGTCACTGGCAAAATTGCAAAAGAGCGCACGATTTTTTATCACATCTTTCTACCGACTCGTTCTCCAATCTGAACGATTAAATCCTAACACGTGAACTTATAAATCCTTATTTTGGTTGAAACCAATGTTTCATTTCCTGAGTAAATCGTCTTCTATAATCCAAACAAAGTATTCTTCGAATAAGCTCATTTTGAGATGATGGATGATGGATAAGACAGTGCCCTAACTACTACAATTACAGTGACCTACTACAATTTTTATAAAAAATATCTGTTTACGAATGATGCCATTTGATGTAATTGACTTTAAACTGTATCATTGACGTCACTGTCTATTTAAGCTACCTCGCCTAAAATAGCGTTAGCTATGTATGCAGGTAACTTACCATTTCGAACACAGAAAATGAGCTTATCAAAAACAAAGAGGAGCAGTGTTTTCACGGCTGCTCTCGATTTACGTGCACCTTTAAAATTGATAAAATGCAAAAACGGTATCACGGCACCCTGGCTAACGGATGAAATCTATGCTTGGATGGATACGAGTGATCACTTGCATAAAGCTGCGAAGAAGACATCTGCTGATAAAAGATCAGATGCTTGGGAGGATTATTGCAGAGCAAAAAATTTCACCAACCACTTGCAGCGGAAAGTAAAACTGATTACTTCCAAATTCTTTTCCATGAAAATCGACGTGACAGTCGTAAATTATGGAAGCTCATTCGGAAACTTGTATCGGAAAATTCATCGTCCGAAAGTATAATTCCAAATTTTCCGGATGTATAAATAACTATTTTGCCAGTGACGCTGTAGAAGCAGACCTGGAGATACTATCGAAATGGTTTCAAAATAATTGTCTGAAGCTTAACTCGGACAAAACTCAATGCATTGTCATTGGTACGAACAAACTTTTATCTTCTTTGCCCGTTTTTGATATAAAGCTAAATGACGAACACTTGAAACGTGCTTCCTCAGTTAAAGATTTGGGTATCCTATTAGATCCAACTCTTTCGTTCAAGGATTATGTTGACGAAATTGTTCCAATTTGCCGACGAAAACTTGCGTACTTAGCAAAATTCGTCACTTGTTTCCAAACAAACGTTCAAAATGATTGTTGAAGCCTTGATTATGAGCAACTTGCACTATGGACTTGCTGTATGGGCAAAGCTGATAAAAAATAACTGAGTCATGTCCAAGGGGTAGTCAACTTTGCATCAAAACTAATTTGTGGAAAATCGAAAATGCCACATCTTCGATTCAAAAGCTCGGATGGAAAAAGATAGATGTTCTTTATTCGAACAAACTATTAACAATTGCATATCAAGCTAGTCGCTCTTTATTGCCTGGTTGCTTGAGGAAGAGTTTTAATTGTCCGTCTCATAAATCCGAAACCCGTTGAAGCAAATCAGGTTTAAATTTTGAATTATATCAAAATTCTAAATCTGGTCACCATCGCTTTTGCAAAAAAGCTATGGACGCTTGGAACCACCTGGAAGATTATTAAATTATCTTCAAATATCAAGCAATTCAAGCTTGCGATAGTTCTAAAATTAATCACATTTTTGAGTTCAATTGTTTTGTTATTTCATGCCGCATTGTTACCACTTGAGCTTATAGCTATATTTCACCGCAGCATTTGACGGGTAGGAAGAGCTAAAGTATCGTTCGCTATTTTAGATACCTGTGACAATAAAAAATTACAAATAATTACAAATTAACAACTCCTTTCATTTGGCCTTCTAATTCAAATATTATTGTTTTATCGTGAAGATTCAATAAGCATGTAGAATGGTTACACTCCTATGGAGAGAACTCAGAGAGTGTAATTATTTGTATTTTTAATTTTTTACACTTCCGGAATCTACTTGACTCAGCCTACCTTAGCTAACGAGCCTTTGGATAAGCCAATGACTCTACGAGCACAAAAGGTACTATAAATTAGCTGCTACTACTGTATAAATGAGGAACTATAGGTAAGACAACAGTGACAAATGTAAATTAGGTCACGATGTTTAATAAGACGATAAAGCTTCCACGTTAGGGTAAGCTACAACAGAGACGTACTGGTCACAAGGGTTCGTGTGAACGACTTGACCGGCGGCAACGACCGACTGTCGTATCCTTTGGAGGGTGAAGTGGACGTTGATTCATGGTAACGGGACGTCTATATTGGTTTTCCAAAATATACTCGATAATAAACGATGAACGTTTTTATAACACAACTGATCGCTGAATTAATTGGCTCACTAGGAATGAAGAGGACAACGAAAGAGAGAGACACGTTGTTCAAAGACTTCCTAACGAAGATTAATTGGTCTGAGCAATTCACCAGTTCAGGTCGATGTCGCTACTGGTCGTTCATATGATTCACCTGTGATCTGCCACGCAGCCAACAGGACAGCCTGTCTGATCTGTCTCCTAGTGACAATAGTGGTCGGTCTCCACCGCCCATGTGCTACCAAGAGCAGTGAGCCAGTGACACCTGCCCCTTAGGACAGTGCACTCAAAGCTAGCGGTCTAAAGAACTATCGTCCATTGTAGTTTACATTCTACAGTATAGTTCACTATAGTCAAGGAGGGATAGGCGTCGGGTTGCCACTCAGCCCTCCGAGATCACCAACATGGCTCTAAGCAAGCCACCAAGTAAGACATCCAAGAGTCGCCTCCCTACGGTATTTATTCACAACAAAGAAAGTACAATTAATCACAATCGTTGGAGGAGCTTGGTTGTCCCCTTGAAGATCACGTCTGGTTCTTTGGAATGGTCCGGATGCGGCTAGTGATGGAGGCCGCCAATATCGTGGTTCCGGATCCTATGTAGTGAGCTTGAACAAAAAAATCGGTTATAGAAAACAAAAATCCGCAATTTTATTTCGTCCTTAGATAAGTTAAACGTGCTAAATTACAGGAAACAGCTTTACATAGATATACTTTATAATTAAATTTGTTTTTTACTTGACAAGGTTCACGAGATTCAAGAAACAGAGTTCGTTTAAAGTCGTTCAATGTTTTCTCAATCGTTCCTTTTATCGGCTGTTTTTCGGCTTTAAAACTGCACAAATCCATTATGACATCGGGCAAACTTATAACCACAGATTTCTGTCGGAATTTGACGCGTTTACCTTGTTTTGCATAAAACATCGTTTATCACCGAACCAAGTCCAGAATATACAGTATTTGTCGGTAACTGGATTTCTATTGCACTTTTGTTAAAAATTACTTACAAAGACCGCATAATGCATACAAATTTTGTATTAAAATAAAACTTTTTACTTTTCCAAATAATATTAACACAAGAAATTCACAAGTACGGAAAAAAGAACAATACAATTAATAAACGAGAAGAAATTTTAAAACATATAATCAGACGGCGTCCGGTTCGTACTTAATGATGGTTTCGACAGTTTGATGACCCATCCAGACGGCGAACGGTAACATACAATAACCAGCGACACGATTGACTTTACCGAAATAAAATGCAGTAGCGAAAGCGGAAATTGCGATCAAAGCCGTGCTGCACATCCAACATCGTTTGCTATTTTTGATTCTCGAGAACGTGTAAACGCCGCCCAAATATGCAACAGCAGTGAAACCGAAACAACCCAATGCCGCTTTCCCCTCGCCGCTCGAAATTCCTCCGTTGTTGACCAAAAATAAAGCGTATCCCATCGGCAAAACGGTTAGCGATTCCAAAGCGTCGAGGTATTGCGGTTTCGATATGAAGCATGTTCGATTTATTTTCGCTTGCCAATTTTTTCGCGATTTCGAATCCGTAGAGAAAACGTACCAACCGATAACGGAAACACCGTACGGAACCAGCGTAAACGCGGCGATTTTGCAAAATTCGGATAACGACGGCAATTGTAGACTTGGCTCGTTAACCGAAAACGCAGTCGGCGGCATTGCCGACGGTTTAACTGCGGTTTTAGACATTTTATCCAAAAGAAATTACAAAAGAAATTACAAAAGAAACTGAACGAACGAAGCAACCACTCGACACGACAGAAAGATTTCAAAATAACGGAGATGCCGAAGTGAAACGTTACTGATTGGTCAAAAGCTGAACAAAACTTCAACACGAAACTTACGAGTTGATTATCGATAAAAATGCGGAAACGTGAATTAAGAAATTAATTCATTTACGTTTCATTAGAAAAATGTTATAAATAGTAAGGAAACTATTATGTAAATTGCAGGAAAATGCAGGAAATAGAAAACCAGAAGAAAAAACAGGATTTTTACAGCTGATACACATAAGTAAATGTAAAGATTTAATTATTTCATAAAATCCGAATTCTCGGGCAGAAACTTGATTGGTAGATAAGAACGATTGATCGACAGATGACACACGAATCACTTTTAAAACAAATTTCTATGTAAAAACTATGATTTTCTGACGCAAATTGTTTCAAAAATGTTTCAAACTTGACGTTAAAATAATGAAATCTGCCAAGGTAAACAAAAAAAGCCTTTTCAGTTTAATTCAGTCGAATGAATTTCGGAAATTGCTGTTTCAATGACCACGAACTCCGTGATAATTTGACCAATTGTTTTCGGCGCTGAAATTTTTTTGGATTGTTTGGTGGATTTCTCAAGTTATTTGTAAGTAAAAATGCTAGAAAAAGAAACCATTTTATTATATTTGACTCGAATTCTTTAGAACAAATTTGTGCACTTGTATAACAATTTTCTTTACGTGCGAAGTGAAACATTGGCTGACACATTTTGTTTAACGAACAATACATTGATAATGAAGCGAATGTAAGAACGAAAATTAGTTAAATTAAAACGCTTTAGAAATAAAACATGAGAATAAAAACTCGTTGATTTTTGCCCGTAAACAAAATATTCCTCGCCATTATTTTCGTCATGCACGTTTGACGCTGATGTATTTATTATTTATACAACCATTTCATAAAACATAATTTTACTCTGGGTAAAATATAAAAAAACGTGTAAAATGCCAAAAGAAATATCGGTGGTGAGTTTTACCCGCAGGCTATTTTTTTCTCATACTAGTTAGAAAATATACAAGCAAATTGAGTGGGTACCTGATATTAGCTAGTGCGGAAAAGGATAATATTCTAAACGAGGAATCTTTTAATGAAGAATATATTTAACTGGGTTTCAGATGCTCAAAGTAAGAGGGAGAGGTGTGAAAATGCCTCGAGGTAAGTTTCTTAATTCAAAATATAAAATGTGACGATAGTCGCGAAGATAAACATGAAACAACTAAGTCTTATTTTCGAACAGTTACAATACTCGTATATTCTATATGCAGGAACGAGTAACTTTCCAACTTTGTTCATGGTTCTTTTTAAGTAACCATTAGAACAATCACCGAAGCGTATTAAAACATGTATAAAGTACGCAAGGGGGTCGCGATTATAATATTTAATTGAGATAATTCTACATCGTAGTATTTAGTGAAATTTTTTGCATCGTTTCATATCTTTGCACACTTCATACGCAAATAACACTCGAAAAGCAATATTTCTCATCGAAAATCTTCTTTTCAATTTGTATTTAGAATTTTTGCCACTCAAGCGTCGTCAAATTGGCTTTTGTTGACACTAGCTAATTAGCTGGTATTCGTGCAACGGTTAGGATCTCTGCCATACTCAAGAGTCGACAACGACACAACCTCGGCGGACGCCTTCAACATTTTTCATCCACTTAAACTTCAACGATTTTGCGAACGAGATTCGTCCACTATCTCGCCATCAATCCAGCTCTCTCACCCCTTTTATTCGGGCGTTTTTCTGGTTTCATTCTAATATTACCCGATATCTATACCATTTTTACGAACCTGTGAGATATTCGTCGGATCTAAAACAGCTTCAAGTGATTGGCGCGTATCATTATCGAATCGCTTCCCGTCGAAATTGATTGGCCCACTTCCGTCTGTCTCAGTATTTCGTCGGGCGACGGACGATCGGGATAGATTGATTCCGATTTGAAGCTCTTTTGCCGCCGGTTTCACCGCGAAACTATCATATTGTCGTCATATTCGGGCGAAAAACGTTATCGCCGCCATTTTAATAGTAATCCGTGCTTATGACAGCGTATTTTTTCTCCTCCTCATCTACCTCGATTTTAAACACATACCCTTACAACTAAATATTGGTTTTAAAGTTTTTGATTTATTACATCCTGTTCTGGATGATTTTTTTCCGCTTCGGTACAGTGTATTTATTCCGTTCGAACTTTCACGCCGCTTTTGTTTGAATGAGGCGGTAAAATCACCGACGTCGCTTATCAACTAAAGGCATCGAAACAATATTCTCGCCTTTGATTATATTTTGAAAATTAAATTAATCATCAAACCTTCAAAGGACGCTCTTTTTTATCAGTTCACCCTACGCAATGTTTTTATTCACACTGATAATAGGCGTTCGAATGAAACGCGAAAGGGTTTAAAAATATAGGTTTTGTCGTTATATTATATGCTGATAAGAAGAGGATAGTTTTCGGGCTACTCATCATGAACTTTAATATTCGATTCGTCTTAATTGGATTCTTCATAAATTTGATTAATTTCAAGCTATTTGGTGAGTCGAAATTAGAAACACAGTTTTGAAACGAGAATAGTAGCTTATCTTGAGCATCTTTTTACATGAATTCATTTCTATTTTTAAAGATACGGCCGAATGTTTTTCCTGTATGTCCGCCATATACGAATTCACATTTAAAGGACTCGGCCATAACGTTGTTTACTTGAAACCATTAATTTACACCGATCAGTGCGAAGACGTGTCAAAATACGCGAAGGAAATTCCTCGAAAAGAATGTCAATCTAATTGCGTTACGTTAATTGAAACCATAAATTGGGGTGAGTTGATTTCATTGAGGCGAATATCACTTAGAATCTTTTCAGGTTTTTTGTTGTCTTTATTTTTTGCATCTATCGGATGTTCATTTTTGCTCGGCTGAAAGCTTCATTTTTTCCATTTGGCTCGTTTTCCTTTTCGTCCTCGTCAGTTGCCTGAATTGACGTTATTATTCAAAATGTTTCTCTTTACGAGAACGTCTTCCAGACATTAACTAGGCAAATAAGAATTGTTAAAACGAATTCATACCTTATAGAAAGATATACTTTTTCTATAAACTCCATTTTGACGATGGACGGACGCAAAAATTGAAACAACTTTTCTACAGTATCACCGAAGAAAAAAATCCCATAACGCTGTTTTACTTTCGCGAATTTGTTTTGTGTTTGTAAACTCCACACTCGAACTAAAAATATTCCCTTTTCCATTTCCTCTGGAGCCTAATCTTGTTAAAAATGCTCGTCATTTTCGATGTTAGAATGTCGTTAATCAATCACGTTTTCTGCATTTTTGCTTTCTAAACGAATAAGACGTCTCCACCTTCCGAAGCCTAACACTGTCCAAAATTGATCCAAATATTTCTAGCATCCATTTTTGGTGAGGAACTTTTCAAAACCACCCATTATAAGTGATTTATACAGTTGTTGAAAAACATATTTTATTTCTGTTTCTGATTTTAATTAAGATACGAGAAGTCGGGACTGTAATTAAGAAAAGAAAAACCTTCATCGTGAGAATGAACAGTTATATGTACATGTACTATACTATTTTCAAACGTTTGATTGAAAAATCTCTTTCCACGTAATCATGTTCGATAGTCGCGCTAAAAGGTAATCAGTAAAGCCCAAATGGAATTGAAAAAAAAAACTTATGAATTTTTAACGAAAACGCATACGTAAGTTTTATGATTTCGTGTTGATAAATGTTAGTTGTATTTTCGTTCCATGCCCGTAGCTAATAAATGTACTAAATAGCTTCGAGAGAGTTCTTTATTTAGTTTTTCATAAAACGTTCAGTTTTTCAGTGCCCGTGCATGAGTGTGCTCTCGAAAGTTTCAAAAAACGTATCTTAGCAAAATCGTCGCGGTTCCGTTAATAAAAAGTTTTATAAAAAAAAAGGTCTAATACATAAAGTATAGCAACAAAAAACGGTTCGAAATAGCAATGAAAAACATGATTTATGTTAACAGTTTCCATGGATTTATACATGTTCTTTTGGCTTACAGGATATGGCGGTCATGGATATGTCAGAGGTTGTTACGACAATATATTCGTTCATGGATTTAATCATACAGGATTAATTAGTAGAATGAAATTCGCCGATCATTGTGCAACTTCTAATTTGACAACTATAATGCGGAAACCACCAGTTAATTGGCAGGATTCTAGAGTTAAATTTTGCTCGTGCAAAGGACATTTGTGCAACGGTGGTTCGTCGAAAGCCGCGCATTTTTCATTTCAAAAGTTTTCTTTGATGTTGTTAAGTACTTGTTTGTTACAATTTTTTACACGCTGACATTCAAATAATTGTATCATTGTTGTTGACAATAGTATTATAATTATTATTTTGTGAATAGTTTTTTTTGTAATAAACTGTATTCTGTTTAATTTTATCAAAAGGCTGTGAATTTTATGTTTAAAACGAATTACAACTACAGCGCTTGCTTTTTTGTTTAATAAAACAATTTTTGCTCAGTTACTTTATTTTGAGGTTATTTTTTATTGTAAATTTTGTTGCAAAATTAAAAACTGCTCGTTTATATAAGTTTCAATATTTACGACACCATTATATCATTAATTATCAATCCAACTTCATTTGTCAATTTTCTATTCTCCCGTGTAGAGAAGATAAACGACGTCTTCTACAGTAAGCTGATGAGATAAATGATCTTTAAAAGATGACCTTGATGGGTCAGTAGTCGGTGAGATCGGGATATTAAATTATTCAATATGCGTAATAACAACGTTCATTTCTGGTAAACAAGGCTTCCAGTAAAATATAATAGTCGTTAGAAATTAATGAAATATTTCCGATTGAAAAGGGATTTTGTTTCTATCTTCAGATTTCTCATAAAATTGGTTTTGAAAACGATTGCGATTTACAAAAACTGCATCGACTACCGTTACAAATCAACTCCATGAAACAAAAAATGAGCAAGAACTACACTGTATTTCTAAAAATAAGATTATCAAATTAAATAACAAGTAATAAATGACTTCTTTCGTAATCCTGGAAAATACTTTAGAAGCTCGCATGAAGGAACATTATTTTCATTACAGAGCCTCTTGTCCGGGTAGCACGTGCCTTTGATACGTTAAGTCACTTGCTGTTCGTTAGTTGTTTCATCGAATACATACATATTTTGTGAAGTTATTCACTCAAATAGTCGCAACAACTGCTTGCAAATTATATTTTTGCAAACATCTGTAACTTTCACTCGCTGAGAAGTAAGATAGTGTTTTCTGGCTGTAAAAATCATAAAGTATCTTTGCTAAAGAGATGCACTCAATTTTGAGCTTTTTTGCAGGCTTCGCAGCTGTTTTAGGTAACGCTTCATCCATGCCAACATTAATAAAATTAATTTGTTTGTAAGTCAAACTCAAACATTTTTAGCTGACCATCACGCGGTACATGAACAGTGTTCTGCATTCGGAGACTGGCTTCCATGGACTGATCAATGCCTATGGTTCCCTATAGTGAACATGCGGCAAGGGATTAACGACGCATGCCAAACTGGATTCAACGTTTCACGGGCTGCCAATGTGACTTTTCAATGGCCCGAGAGATGTGGACATTGTGCGTTTAAATTTCGATGCAGAAAACGTGAAAAAAAGGACGGATGTTTATCCGTTGACGGCGAGAAACAAGCGTGCGATGAATTCGGCGACGTTTGTACTATACAGAAACATCCCGAGCGCGGATGTAGAGGGTGGGGAGTTTCGGGAGCTGCGCTAAATTGCTTAAATCGAGTGGATTTGCCGGATTGGCGTCGAGAAGCATACGCGAAATTACTGGGAAGTACTTTGCCAGAAGGGAATTGCATAGAGTACAATTTATGAAACGCGATTTGACACCAAACACGTAATATTTGGACAAATTTTAGAAAAGATGGTCAATGCAAATGTTGTTGTCACCCGTATAAACCGAGCGATGACGGTATTTCATGTGTGAAACAGGAAAGTAAGCTGATACTGAACAGCAATGACTTGTTTATGTAATTGATGTAATTGTAGTTGCATCTTGCGAACCTTTCGGAAAGTACAATGAATGGAGCCAATGTCTATGGTACCCGTTGAAAGATATTGCTAAAAACGTCCAACAACATTGCGATCTGGAATACAAGGGTGATATCCCTACGGAAGACATCGAACCGACGCCGGCAGGTTTTCAAATTCCTGATAAATGTGGATTTTGTAGTTTCAAAACCCGATGTCGAAAACGAGAGAAAAAGGATGGTTGCTTGTAAGAAAACCTTGTGATTTGTCGTGAGTTATTATTTTAAGATAATATTATTTTTCTAATCGTTTAAGTCATATTGAAGCCGATAAAAAAGCTTGCGGTAATGACGAATGTCCTTCTTGCGGTGATATTTGCGACCTTCCGAAATTCATGAATAATTCATGCGACCATGGACGGCAATATGGTCGCAATATGATTGAAAAAGTCTCCAATTTTACGGCGGATATGCCATATTGGCAAAAACGCGGAATAAGTAAATTAATGCGACATGTGCCATGGAGTACTTGCAAAGAGTATGCTTCATTTAATGACACGTTTCAATCAAGCCTTGATTAGTAATTGTCCTTGCAGGGTTGGAAATCGGTGCAAATGCTGTTGTTACCCGTACGTGCCGAACGCAGAAGGAACGGCTTGCGTTGTTGCAACTAATTGTGATTAAACATAATGCAATTTATTTGTTTGCAGATAGATTTACTAACATAATTTTGAAGCAAAAGTATCTCGCTTTCTAGTTTCTTGAGATTATTTTCTTGTAATAATTCTTGTATTAATTTTTGTCACGCGTTGCTCTATGTATCAAACCTGAATCTGGACCATCGTTTATTTTAAATGTAACTGTAAAAAATGTTTAATGAATTTGGTTTCGGCGAGAAAGTTGCATCCATGAGCACGGAACAAGTGCCACATTGAATCGAAACGTCGAAAATAATACATTTTTTGCCATCCAAACTACGTTCACAATACATTCCGGTCGCAAGTGTTGAAGGTAATTTTATCCAAATGCACACTAGAAAATGACAGACAATGTCTAACTTTAACGATGATCTAAGGGCAATAAGTGTACCGTACAGGTACAGTACAGGTACTGTACGGAAAGAAAATACGACGAGAACTTGATTTTGGCAGGGAAGATTTTCTGACTTTGGATGTGCAACACGTAGCGTAAAATATTACATTCGACATTACCGAGGAGCACACGACCGTGTCGCATGTGTTTGCATTTGTGAAATTGTTTTGTTGCTCGTTTTTGTCAACGAATGACCAGTTTTCATTTTTCGATAACAAACCTAAAAGTTGTTACAATAGAAAAAGTATTTTTTGATTCTTCGTGTCTGTTCTGATGGTAAATAACTTTTTCACTTATATAAATAAGTATAGAAAACTTTTTTCTCCTTCGAACTCATTTGTTGCGAGCACAAAATTTGATTTCAAAATAATATTATCGAAATTGTTATCTGAAGTTAGTTGGATTTTTGAAAGCCATTTAAAAAATTAACTTCGAATCACATTTCTGGATATTCTACTTTATAATCCGATTCATAAATGTTCGTTTTCCTTTTGTTAAATTTTTGACCTTTTTTTATTTAAAAAAGTTGTCCACCATTACTTTGACCATGACTAACATGAGAGGTACAAAACAGCCAACGGGTGAGATTAAACTGGTCTATTTGCTCGACTGACTAACGACTGCAATTTTGCGTGTAGGGTGCAAAAAAGAAACATTATTCAAGTTTTGCTATGTACAAAATTGAGAAGTATGTCAACGGTTTTCGAATAGATATTTGCGGTAGACCGAATTTTGTTACCATTTCGCATTTCATGTCGTGTATGTGTTCCTTTTTGTTTAGTTTTCGTTTTCGTTTTATTTCTGTATCATTAATACTAGTTGCGCAATTTTCGTTGGACTTCAATTAGTCACCGCCAATGTTAAAACGCGTTCTACATTTTATCACCTATAACTTTTCAAATGAACTTTGCGTTCGAAGAACGTTCAATCTTTAAACGTTTTCTATGCGCGATCCCTAAGACTGTAGGACACGAAAATAAAACAGTAGAATCCAAACGAAACGACAGAAAAACTTTTCGACGACATTTCTGACAAATTCATAAATTTCTGAGATTGGAAGTAAGAAATAAAACCGTGATTTTAATAAATGTCGCATACCGATTTTGTCCTGACTATGCCTATGGTGCTTCAAAGAGGGAAATCTGTTTCCAGTAAATATGCCAAAAATCCTACATATATGTATTCAGTTTTGCAAATCATCTCCGCGTTGATTCCAAAAGGCTTCTTATCGAATTTTTTAAATCTTCGATCCCAAGGTTGATCGGCAATTTTCTCATTTATTGTTCGCGAGATCGTACAATTCGAATTTATTTGTCTGAAAACAAACCGAGTAACATGTTCTAAAGACGAGTTTTTGATTTTCGTATTGACTTTTGTAGTATTTCTATGGGTGGGACAAAAATTGAAGAATGTCGTCGAAGAAAACTTATAGAAATTCATGTTCTGAGTTATGATGTACTTAGGTATGAATTACGTAACTATACTTTGTACTTCCAAACTACTTCAATCATCTAACTATCGTCGACAAACTGTGTTCGACCTGAATTTTCTTGAAAAGTTAACTTTTCTAGTTCGCCATCTAAAATAGAGTCAGTTTCGGAGTTAACCCGGAAAATGTTTCGCGTATAATTTGTCGAAAAAGTTTTTATCCGTCGCCAAAAAATAACCATCCGCAACATCGTCGATGTCCGTAAATGTATCAGTGCCGCACATCTATCCGAGAGAATGTCACCGCCATCCTTTTAAAAAATACCTCGTTGGTGAAAAATATATAATATTTTCTAATACAGTGCGCTAATTTTTCTTTCACGTTTAATGCGCTTTTGTTTGTTTGTTTCATGCGTTGAACTTAATACGAATTATTTTTAGGTTGATTTAAGTAAAGATGGGCAATAAACAAACTCATAACAGTCGTCATAGTTATCCGGAAAGATCGCTGTCGTGGCAGCCGGATCCTACGAGCGGATTGCCGCAACGTCGTAACAGTTTCACCAATCAGTCCCGTATTCCTAACGGGCACGGACCAACGTCCATGATGCCCAGAGGTTACGCGGTGTCCGAAATGGGCGCGCCGCGGTATCAAAAACGGTCATCTCCGACGGACAACCATTCCAAATTCGGACATACATCGAATCAAACTCTTAATCCGGCGAATAACGCGATGCAGCAACATCGACAGTATCATCAACCGCCTTTCATTCGTCCAGGTTTAGAATTCATGCCGCCGCCGTTTCCACCGCCTCCGATGCCCATGTACGGATCCATGGCGGCTGGGCCCGTTGGTGGAATGCCGTTCATGTATCCGCCGCCTCCTTTCGGACCGCCGATGGATCCACTTTACGTTAGTAGTCGAGCTTCGTCGTCCAGCGACAGCAAAAGAATTAAAAAACTTCGTCAGAAGCAAAAATTGTCGAGAAACGAATCGAATTTGACAACAGTAAGCGAAATGCCTCCTCACCCTCACATGTACGCCATTATGCCGCCTCCAATGCCGGGACCTTATGGCCCGGCGGTTTACAGGGCTCGCAGCATGGATAACGTCTATATACAGGCGAAACATTCGCAGAAACAACACATGATCGAGAATGGTTCTCGGGATGACAGCCATGCACATTCGTCGTATCGTGAAAGCGAAAAAGGCCTTAATAAACATTCCAAAGCCTCCAAAATGAACGGCAATAAAAAAGAGTCAAATTCAACGCATGTTCAAGCGTTGCATCCGATGAAAGATCACTTGACGCAACTTCAAGAAACTGGAAACACAAAACCTCTTTTAAAAGTAAGCAATTCTAATAATATTTCATTCCATAATACCGTTAGCCCATGATACGAGTTTCAGGCCATTGCACCCAGAGCTACACACGAATCGGGAAACTTCTATTCAGTCGAAACTGATAGCATCGACGATAATGTTATGGATCCAAAACCGGTCGCGAAAAAGGGCAAAAATACCCGATTAGGCAACCAAGAAAGTCCAACGGCGGTGAATATTCACTTCGAATATAACGAGAAAGAAAAGAAAGAAAAGTTTCGTCCCGTGGTAACGATGGTACGTTCCGATGCGCAGGCAATAATGGAAAGGAATGCGAAGCGTTTAGCCGATGCAGAATTTGAAGAAGACCAAAAACCGGGCTTAGTTGTGGTAAATGAGGATGAACGCCGAATTTACGAAACTGAGAACGAATTAAACGAGAAAAAAAAAATTTACGGGTGCTTACCATCGAGGAAAGTCGATGACGAAGTGTTCCATCAAAGAAGCTTGCAAAGACAACATGTTCATTCGTTAAAGAAAGAAACAGAATTACCAGAATTCAAACCGACGTCGATAATCAAACCCACGATATCTAAAATTGTTGAACCATCGCCCAACGTTAGCAGCTCCTCAACTGGAGAAATTTCCTCGCAGACTTCGTCCAGAAGGTCAAGTGAGTCGAAGCAAAGCGCAAAAATGGTTAAAAATTACGACGAACGAGGTGAAATTATGATCGAAGCCATTTTGAATCCAGTTTTATACCAGCAAAAGTCGAAAAAGAGTCAAGAATTTAAACCGATGAACGCTTGGAACGAGATAAATGTTTCCTCCGAGTTGAATAATCGTCGGCTTGGTCAAAGTTCCGGTCGGTCTCAAGGAGCCATAAACGAAAAAATAATGGTTCGTTTAGTACATTCCCCGCCGCCGAAGCACGCAAACCAGGAACCGATTTATTTGGATTACGATAAACGATTGCCGGATTTTAAGAAGCGTTTAATCGAAACTGGAAGTTTCGGATTTTCCGACCTGGATAAGTTTCAGCAATCGACACCGAATTCTCATATTGGTGTTCCAAATGGCGGTGAACAAATTCCGAAAGAGAACGTCAAGATATTTCAGAAACGTGACTGGGTAAACGAAGGAGTTAACAACGCAAACAAAGAAAACAGTTTGAAACGACAAAGATATTCATTCGATAGTAGATCGAAGTCGAATGTAGAAGAATCTGGCAGATTGACAAGTCTAACGCCTAGCATTGCAAAAATTAAAGCGGGCGATTGTAGCGATATAGATTTCAGTTGGGTCGACGATTTAGAATCGAGATTTCGCTTAGAACGCGAACAATTTGAACGTGAATTGCAATGTATCAAAGAAAGAACCCTTCAACGAGGAATAAAATCATTGCAACCGGCTGATCAAAATAACCGTGAGAATCCTCCTTCTAGGGATAAACTTTATTTGGATCAACAGCCGTCGACAACGTTGGAGAAACGGATAAATAATGTGGAAGAAATTAATGGAAATCGTGCTAAATTTAGTAACGCGAAAACGCCTCATTACTTCGGTGAGTACGATTCAAAAATGGGCGAATCCAAGTCTGGTTCTACTTATCTCAGGGATTATTCTATTCCCAACGATGTATCCTCTGTCCAAGATGATATCAAACGTCCAGATGTTATTCCAAATAGTTACAGCACACGATCGAGAATCGCCGCTTTTGAAAATCACAACAACGGTCAACATCAAGTTAACGGGCACAATTTTGAATCGCAACGTTACGTATGTAGAAATCCGATCGAAGACGAACCAATATATATTCCCAAACCCGATTACGAGCAAATGGAAAATGAGAATAATGGTAATCAATCTGAGCTTAAACTATTTCACGATCATCGCAATGGCGGAACAATAACGTATCAGGAACGAAATCAGGATAACCGTCAATATAATCCATATTTCAATAGATCGCTAACTGTTCAGACAGCACAACATAACGAAAATGGAAACCGAGCTTCTTACGCGGCGCCGAGTCCGAGAAGTCCGAGTCAACGAAAGTTGAATAGATTTTACAATTCGAATGCAATAAACGGAACGTCGAACGTTTACAATTCCGACTCCGAATGGATCGAAGCGGAGTCAGACAACTGCAATAGAGAGAGATATAATTTGCAATTGAGCGGATCCTACGCTGTCAATCCAAACATTGCGGAAGAATTTAAAAGTTTCGATGCAGTTGATAAGAATTTTATTGAAAATCACTCGGCTCGCCAATACAACGGAGGAAATTTGCAATACAATCGGCATCAACAACAGGAATTGTCGGAAAACAATAATGCTCGCAAATTTGTCGAAAAAATGAACGAGTTTAGTTCTGAAAATAGTCCGAAGTGGTCTCGAAACCCAACTCGAAGCCAATACGTCAGTCATAATAATTATTCGTCGACGAACGGTCATGGAGGAGGAGGAGGTGGTAACGAATCTTATTCCGGCATGTACATTAATCGTACTGGTTCTGGAAACGTAAAACATAATTTATCCTAACGTCCAAATGGTAATAACATTTATTGATTCTCGCAGTATTGATTGATATTCTTCAACTTTATTTGTTCACGACGATTTTTTAAAAACTAAGATACACCCTTAACTTAATTTTTTAGCATCCATTTTTTGTATTTTGTTTTGCGTTACTTGATGGAAGTTGTACATATATATTTTATTACGGTTCTTTTATTTGCGCGGCCATATAGTAACCATAAGTACATTTATATATTGTTAAAGTAAAAATGTTAATTATTACGAAAAAGAAAGTAGTGGTTAGCGTTTACCGAGAGTATAGGAAAAAGTTTATTAAAAATAAATAATTATTTAAACACGTTTATTTCGTGACGTAACTAGTATAAAGTTTGCAACAACAACCAATCAAAAAACAATAAAAAAACGTTCAAAAAATCGAAGTGCGATATTCACAAACAAAAACAGAACAAGTCAAGCCTTTTGATTTAACGTTTTATTGTTGAGCGATAGGAACTTGCGGTTTAACTACCATTCGCGAGGGCTCATCTTGAACCGAAGATGCGAAACCACTTTTTGAGGATCCAACAGATTCCTCTCGCTCCCTTACTTGATAGTCTGAAATACCCATAGATCATAGATAATTTGTGAATTAATATTTACGGAAACTTTCTTACGTTTGTTCTTTCCGCGCGACTTTGACTTTCTATCCTTTGAGGCCTTATTTTTCGACTTGGACTTGCTTCTTGACTTTGACGATTTTGATTTGGACTTGCTTCTCGATTTTGAACTTCGTCTGGATTTTGATTTGCGTTTTGAATGAAACCTCTGACTTCTGGCATTCGGTATTCTGTCGTTCATTTCAGCTCTGAAGGTCACTTCGTGAAGTCTGTGGTTTTCGGTCAGAATGTAACCAATTGCGGCGCCGATCGCGAGCATGATTATAGCTATAACAGACACGTAGTCGTCACGTTCCATAATCAACTCGAAATTTGATCAGCGAGAACTTCGCACGACATACCACTTTTTGTGAAACAAAAACACACCAATGAAATAGAAATTAGGTGTAAAGTTTCAAAACATGAAACGTGAAAAATCTTTGCATTTGAATTGCCGTTTTCACGAGTTGCCGTTGTTCCTTTGTGTTGATAAAAAGGAAACAGTCAGACCAACAAACCATCTGACTGTTGTAATCCTAAAAATAATTTATTTACGGACGATTTCTTGTTTTGTGAAGATGCGAAATATTTTTTTCACTCATTTTCCACGTTTTGGACAGATCTATACATTGTTATTAATTTATTTTATTGTGTAAAATAACAAGAAGATGAGTTACAAAAGATCCAGTAGATCAATATATCCTTCCTTTGAATGACGATTTCGTCCTGGTATGCGTCGATTTAAAACTTAGACGTATTCTGGCGAGTGGATTTGATCTATTTTTTAGTAATATAGATATAATTTATTTACCTATAGACTCGACCTCAAACAAGCCCGACGAATCGCCATCGATCAAGAAGCGTCGAAAAACGCTAACAACGCCGCCAATGAGTCGAGATACCCTCGAAATCGTCCGATTTCGTTGAGTCGAAAAAAAACGTCACCTTTACTTTAATCAACCCGGTACTTCGAATGAATCGAATCTAATTTTACCATCGAAATTAACGTAGACGTTAGAAGATATTGTTCAGCAACTCAGTTTGTTGGCCGAAATTGTTGGAATGTTGGAAAAACGATTGAGTACAACCGAGAAAAAAGTGCTAGAAATATTTCAAAAGGTTAATTATCGTTGATTAGCACAAATTATAAACAATATTGTTATAATAATGAAACGTTTTCATTTGTTTTTTGTTTATACTCGTTATCGTCTCAAAAACGTCAAAAATGCTTGCAACATTTACTCATACATCCTTTAATAGTATTGGAAGAGAAAATATAAAATAAGTAACATCAAAGTATCTAAAAACAACAAAAAAAAACGAAAGCTCGAAATACGGTACAAGCAAAACGTGCAAGTGAACACTATAGGGAAATTTAATAATATGTGCTGTAATCATGAGGAAACCCTGCAGAAAAGCAGTTCATTTCGCACGAAAAGAAGAATGTTCATAAATTTGTTCTAACATTTTCACAATTTCACCCATCGTAGATCTTTGTTTCGGATCTTTAGTCCAACAATTCATCATAACAGTCCAAATGTCGTTGCTAATTGCTTCCGGTCGTTCGGGATGATTCCTGCCATTATAGTTTGGAAATCGCCGATGCTGTGTTAGGAATTTCACTTTCCGGATATGGATCGCCACCATTCGAAAAAATCTCCCACATTAGAATGCCGAAACCCCACATATCGGTGGGAACTGTCCACGTTCGCTTTTCGAAACATTCTGCCGCCATCCATTTTAACGGCAAATTTTGCGCGTTTCTTAATTCATAACCTTTTCCACCTTCGTCGTACCGACTGAAACCGGAATCGCTAATTTTTGCAGCTAATGCTCCATTTTTTTTCATTTATTGGTATTAAAATATTTCGATGTAAAATATTATGTCTGTGAAGATATTGCAACCCGTTAGCCGCTTGTATGCACGTATTAATCTTACCACTTTCAGTAATAGTTCTGCTTTCAACCATATAAAAACTAATACCGGAGATAGCGCAGGGTAGAAAGCTGTATAAACTGCAACAGTTTTTAACCAGTCGTTAGTCAGGCTAACAAACTTTTTTCACGCAGAGCGGTCGTGTTTTTTGTTTCCGTGTTCGTAAGTTTCTTTCGTACTTCTAATGACGATCATAAAACCGGAAAAGGAAGTTCAGAAAAACGACGCGATTTCTAAAGAGCCTGTAAAATTCGTTAAAACGAAAAGGTCCGTGCGAAACCATTCAGAATCATCCGTTCAAAAGTCCGTGCAAAATCAAAACGTTCAAAAGTCCGTGCGACATCATTCCGAATCATCCGTTCAAAGTCTGTGCGAGATCGTCCGAGGGAAAATCATTCGAATCATCAACCGACGCCGAATATAATTTGGTGGGAGAAGTCAAAAAAATTTATGTGCATAAATCCGGTCAACGTAGAGGCACAGTAAAGCTAGATTATATTTTTTGCCGCTCGGCCGTTTTATTTCACATTTCGAGTCGCGTGCACTGTTCTATGCGCTGCGTAATACATGAATTGTATATTTGTTAGTTAATAAAGTCGCCACGGAACTATAGTGAGGAATATTAACTATCATCGGTTCGAACTGCTGTCGCTTGCGAACTGTCTCACACTGTATAAGGAACTATAGTCTTGAGCCGTCGATTTGAATCTATCTTAATTGAAATATTCTCTGTGTTTTTAGCTGTTTTGCTTCTGAAATCTTCAAAAATCGCTGAACGTATTACGGTTCCTATTCCATTGAATACGTGTTCACCAATCAGTGTAAATCCAAAGTCGTTGAAACTTGTTGAAATCTTGCCAGTTGACAAAGATCTCGACGACGTTTACGGTTTCGACATGAAACCAAACGTATGATGCCATCCTGTTTGCGCCCAATTAATACAGTACTGTTAGCAACGTTACCTGCGTCGGGCTCCTCGATTTACGAATACATTGGTGTAAAGGAAACGTGTGAATGTCCGCCGTGAAAAGATATGTCTAGCGCCGACGAGTTAGCTAGTGGAAAATGTAAATTCTTCTTCTTTTTGTTCAAAAGGTAGATTGTATACTCTTTTTTTTAGATAGTCGTTTTACCATTGCGGTCGACGTCGCCGTTGGATGACCATTGTTGGTTTTGTTGTTTTTTGCCATTTATAAATTGTGAATATATTCCTCAAAATGATGCAGTATTTGATTTCCCGCAATGATACTGATAATTTTATAGACCCCTGCTAAACGTTGTAATTGTAACCTTTACTTCTTTGATTGATTTTATTATATTTTATTATATATATTATATTGGTTTTTAAACTGGTTTTTAAACTGGTTTAAATAAAATTTAATTATTTTCGTTCACTGGATAATTGTTTGCATCACCGGCATATTATTTGCATTTGCATTATTTTCGACGGTTTTATTCATGTTCATTCATTTTCTCAGTTTACACTGTGTATGAATTCAACTAATCAATTAGTGATAACGAAGTAAATGGAATCTTGTTTTAGTTTTGCTGAAACGGAATCTGTATAAATTGTTGTTTGTCGTGATGAATGTTTGTTGTCAGTTTTGGTTAACGTTAATTCAGTATTAGCTGTTAGAAGCGCGTTAGCTCTCCATTTTCATTTCATTGCGCTTAGAAGTGTTCGGAGAGCTTTTTTCAGACTAGAACTTGCTCTTCGCTCGTAAAAATGTTTACGCTTTAACGTACTCGTATCTCATCAATAGTCTTCAAAATTGTTTATCACGAACTTTTGGAATCTCGCCAGCGGCGGCATTATTAAAACGTTACCGCACCTGGCGTGTACTGATAATACCTCTATCATTTTTTAGCTCTATTAAGTCGTTATAATAACAATGATTCGATCCGCCGTGAAGCGTTTATCGCCGCAGAAGAAAGATATTTCTCGAAATATACATTTTTCTTACGCTTCATTAATCAAAGCTTCGACGTTGAATGCGACTCCGCCGACAAACGAATCGACGAAATTGGAAATCGAGCGATGCTATAAAAATTTAGGCGATTTATCGTTCGATAATACGCAGGAGGCATTCAAAAGCAAATCTAACTGGGAATTATGGCGTGCTTTGTTAGTGTTGAAATTATGTTCGTATCAAACTTTGGTCGATCAAAACGTTCGACTGATGAGTCTAGGAAGGAAAGTCTTAGGTTCACGTTTGTTCGAAATGTTAATGAGAGGAACTATTTACGGGCATTTTGTCGTTGGAAAGGATCAAGAAGAAATAAAGCCTAAAGTTCAAAAATTGCGAATATTCGGCGTGAAAGCAATTCTTGATTACAGCGTCGAAGCCGACATAGCATCCGAAGCTTCATCTGATGAGGGTAAGAAAAAAATAATTTTTTATAATTAAAAACATCAGCAACATTAGTATTATTTGTACAATGAAAGGAAGTGGGCGCTTAACTGATTACTCGTCTATTAATAAAATTCTGCTGAAAATACAACGAAAAAAGTTGATTCAAGTTTATTGGCACAAGCTTTTTTCCTGCATGTGTCTGGTTGAATAACGATCTATTTTTGTTACATCATTCATCTATTATGGCAATCATGACACGAAATTTTGTTATTTCACGAATTTGTAAGGTATTCATTCCATTTTCTTATCTAATTCCGAGATTGCTGTCATTTCTTTTTGTTTTATTCAAAGTAACACAACATTCATTTTTAAATTGAGTTCGAAGTTTTTGTTCGTTTAAAAAAAGTTTTGCTTTGTTCGATAACTGAGTAATGAGAAAGGGTAGCATTTTCAAGAACGTTTTTCGAAAACTTAATTAAATATTAGAAATCCTGGTGAACCGGGGAAACAAACTCGCTGATATTTTATTTACATTTCTTTTTTAAAACAAGTCAGTTGCCTGCTCTGTTAATTTGCAAATATTTGTTTTCTAGTTAGAAAATTTGAGGAAAAAGCAAGTGACAGGAGGAAGATGTCGAAATAATGCATATCAACCTATTGTTTAGTTGCGAAATTCAACGATGCAGAATTCGATCAGATTTTATTTGACTTTCGTTAATAGACAAAAAAGCAGATTTTTAATTCCAATATATGCGAATAATACAACAGAAAATCAATCACTAATTTTCTTGTACTTTCTGCGCAGATTGACATAATAATAATTATAGTGTCACGATAAGATAGACATAATAACTATAATGTCACTATAGTTATTATGTCGCGTGACACAATAGTTATTTAGTCAATCTCCGCATAAAGTACAAGTTTTGATCAATATATGCAAATTATAATAGGAAATCTTTGAGATAATTTCCGTGAAACAGACGTTTGTGTTCTTGAATGTACCATTTCTGTTTTCGAATCTTGAACTAACTGCAATTTTTGTACTACATAGTTAGTGATTTATTTTTAGCCATCGACGGAGTCACAAATCGAAGAGAATCTGTTATCAGCGCTCGATCGTATTTCTACAGCGGTGAACCGGAATGTGATCGAAATATGGAAATATTTAAGGATTGTATCGACGCTGTCGCCGAATCAACAACGAGCTCCTCCGGCGGGTTAGGTGGATTAGCGGCTATAAAAATCACGGCACTTTGTCGACCCCAGCTGTTATTACATTTGAGCGACGTATTGGAAAAAACTCAAAATTTCTACAAAATTTTGACGAAAAGTTCGTGGTCGAACGTCGTTGATAGTCGGTTGAGTGAAAAACAATTTTTCGATCGATTGAACGAATTTGGTATAAAAACAGATCTTACCGAATTGCACGATTGGTTCAAAGAATGCGATTTCGACAGGGATGGCGTTGTAGATTTTTATGAGTGGAGTCGATTATTGGATCATAACATTGGATTAGGAAAACTCTTCAAGATTATTAATTTGAAGACCGGCAAAATCGAATCGTTAATACCGAACTTAACTGAACGCGAAGAATTGGAATATCGCAATTTGATACGCCGTTTTAACGAACTGGCGAAGTTCGCGGATCAAAAAAACGTTCGAATGATGATCGACGCGGAACAAACGTACTTTCAACCGGCGATCAGTAGATTAACGTTGGAGATGATGAAAAAATATAATAAAAACAAAGCCGTGTTGTTCAACACTTATCAAGCGTATTTGAAAAGCGCTTTGAACAAAATAAAAATAGACTTACATATTGCTAAACGAGACGATTATCACTTCAGCGCCAAATTGGTTCGAGGCGCTTATATGGTTCAAGAAAGGAAACGAGCCGAAGTCATGCAATACGAAGATCCGATTAATCCCGATTTCGAAGCCACATCGGCCATGTATCAAAGTTGTTTGAAGGAAATTGTTGAGGTACTTTTTATGCAAAATTAGCGGGATTTAACATAAAGGATTGTCCCACGTTTGAGTTTTATTGAAGATACATGGTATAGGTAAATGATCTCTTTTTTCCCATTCTCAAGAAATGGAAGTATCATCCAGATTTTAACGTATTTTTTGTTTTATTTTCAAGGAAGTTAAGCAAAGGCCTTTGGGCAAAGTTTCGGTTATGTGTGCCACGCACAACGAAGATACAGTTCGATACGCCGTTCGTTTGATGAGGGAAAATTTTATATCACCATCGCAACGGATCGTTTGTTTCGGTCAGTTGTACGGCATGTGCGATCAAGTTTCGTTTTCGTTGGGTCAAGCCGGTTATTCGGTTTATAAATACGTACCGTACGGACCCGTCGACGGCGTGCTACCATATTTATCGAGGAGGGTTCAAGAAAACAGTAGTACTGTATTACAAAAGTCGGTCCGTGAACGAAAGTTAATGTGGAACGAAATAAAGCGTCGGTACAAAAATTTTCAGTGGTTTTACAACCCCCTCTCGCACGCTGCAAAGGAAAGTGTGTGTGTGTGAACGAAAAAAATTCTATCGATAAACCTTATCTGTAGCGACAAAATTTGAATTTTTTTATAAACTATTTTTTTTATGGTAGTAACGATTATCTTTTTATTCGGTCACAATTGATAATACTCTACTTTTAATTAGGTTTTTAAAGGCTTTCTCCCGGTTTATAGTTTTTTTTTATTTTCATTGTGTCCAAGTTTCAGTTGCATTGCGAAAACATTTTATTTATAGAACTGTTTAGCTTTAACGATGTTTGAGTAACTGAAAGCGTTTTGTTAGCAGACGACTTTGAATTTTTTAGTATATAGGTCGAACATCGTTCGATTAACGATTTTATTCTCATTGACGAGTTAAATTACATTTAGCTTTGTACTACCCGGTGTTTGTTTTTGCAATTTTAATCGTTTACTTTTTGGCTTAACTGACATATTATTGTAATAAAACGGGTGTTAATCATAAATGAAATTTTAAAAAAATGTTCTTCAATCAGGCTTTCAGTTTTTGATATCTTATTAGATCTGTGACACATTATCTAATAAAGATTTGAACCGTCCAACCAACTTTGGAGAACTTAATCAGCTTGTTATTCGGCTACAGGCAAAATCACAAAAACAATTGAAAATGGTGTGCCATCATTCGGACCAACAACGTGTCCAATTTAAATTGTCTATTGTTTTCGAACGTGCGTAAAATTCGTTCGACAACTGGGCAAATTTTGATTTGCAAACGTTCGACGAGCCTTCGTTAATAAATGATGGTTTTTGCGCCTAGGAAATTGCTCGCCGGAGTCCGCTTGAACCAACCGCTTTGTTATTCGCCACCAACGACAGGCGGCGGACGTGAAACGGAACCGAAGGATCTGGTCGGACGGGTGTCGTCTCATTATTTCGCGCATTCGGCCCGCGCGGACGTACGTACGTCGTCCACTCACGGCGTCATTCGGGCAAAAACGGGAAACACACCCGACGGGCGACTATTGTGGCAGTGGACGCGATAAAAAAGTTCATCTTGATGACGGTTTGGAAAACGAATCACATCTCTTCATTTACAGTTTATCTTTTGGATCAAAATAAATTTACCCCCTGTCATTTTATATATAAATATCCATCGAACGGCGTATGCTGTCCAAAATTTTGACGGTTGCACATTTGATTGAAGCGTGTTTATACAGTTCGTAGCTTGTTTAGCGGAAGCTAATAGAATTTCGAATTCTGTTCTTTTTTTCTGTTATTATGGTAAACAAGACCTGTTTCGATGATTCGACCCTTTTGGAGTCACCGCCGACGACAAATCGATCAGGTACGACAGGTCAACGCAAAATTCGCGTTCAAATCAGAGACTTCGGACGATCGGTCGTCGAATTCAATTGGCTGAATTTGTTTCGAAAAAGGCATCAGCAAAGTACTGACGGTATTCGATCATCGCGATTGACACCTCTGAAATCGTCAATGTCTTGGCCGCAATCTTATCCAAAAATGAAAATTCTTAAAGGTACCGGTGCCAAAAGAGATTTTAGATTTGTTTTTATTGTTCCTCAAAACTTCTACGCTTGCTTCTCATTATTTTGCTATTTTAGAAATTAAGTGATTAAGTTTGACTCACATTTTATGTGACCCTTTACAATCGGGTCTTGCAAAATTTTTCGGCGATTGTATTAACCAAGTGAATATTTGGGTCGCTTGGTACTATAGAACTTTCTTATGTTTTCTGCAAAACGAGTTTTTACTTTTCTTAAAAAATAAGCCGACCATTTCTTTTAATCTTTTTTCTATTGACTCGTCGTTTAGTCATGGGAGTAATTTCTAAATCTGGTATTTATCTAGATCGAAAAGCGATTTGCCATTTTAGTCATCAAAAATGTCGTCTTTTTACTCATTTTTGAATAGTTTATGTACCAACGGAGAATTCGTAACGAGGCAAATTTGATTCAAACCCCTGTTTATAATCGTTTAGGTCGTCAATATTGACTAATCTTGACACTTACCGGTTGATGCCTTAAGATAAATTTAAATTTCATAATTTTCTTTTGTGTTTTAGACGTTTCCAATTGTTCTTTTCCAATTGATCCGGAAGAATCGAAAGACTGGGCGTTTATCGACGAAGATATGGAATAAGATGAACGTATATATATATAAAAAAATATGGTCCTATTGACTCCCATAGCTTGGATATAGGTGGCTGGTATATTACACTATTCCTCGGACTCTTACCTAGAATGAGGGAGGGATAGTACAGTGGAACCTGTTAAGTTGGGCACCTGGCTATGTTGGGCACTTTGTAATGTCCCGGCAAAAGACTTATCTTTAATTCGCACCTGTCTAAGTTGGGCACCTGTCTAAGTTGGGCACCTGTCTAAGTTGGGCACTTAGTGATGTCCGATGGGTGCCCAACATAGACAGGTTCCACTGTAATTTGTTTCGATTACATGGACAGTACATAAAATTTCATCGGAGTAATCAAAAAAGTATTGCAATTTTTGAAAAAGTATAACGAGAAAAATCTGCCAATCAGATTAAAAAAAATAATACAAAAGTAAAACTTGCAAAATTAATACTTCAATAGGTCTGTACAAAAATCGTCTCAAGAAAAAAACCTGGAATCGGAATGAACAATGATAAAACTAAACGACAACTGTCTAACCTCGCTTTGGAGACTTTCCTTGCAGAAGCGTGAACTATAGATAACAATGTAGCTAGTGAACTATTTTTTCTTGTTTACCAGGTTAGACAGACAGTCTGCACCAAAAATTAGAAATCAATGCCTGAATATTGCATAGATTACAAAAATTAAATAGGTTTGTTGTGTGAATCGTCTCAGCTACCGCCGTCCATAGTTGAATCGTGTTGAAGGTGTCTGTTCGAAATTATTTTTTTGAAATTATTCTTTTATCAATCAGTTCGTTGCACTTTTTGAAATATCTTATCGTAATCATCATTTGCTACAATGCCGCTAGAATATGTTTTGAGTGAAAAAGGAAAGCAAAAGTTGGTTGAGAGTGGTCATCTTTACATCAAAGATAAAAGCAAAGACGAAAAAATATTTTGGAAATGCGAGAAATTTGGAACAATGAAATGCCATGAGCGCGTGCATACATCAGTCGATGCTATAATCAAACGTGTGGGCGATCATAATCACGCTGGCGATGCTGCCAAAGTTGGAGCGGCGCGATTACTCAACGCGATCAATGATCGAGCTTTATAATTCGCTAGACAGTGGTCATCGAATTATTGCTGATGCATCGCTACAATTACTGGTCGTCCGAATCGTGGCAATCATCGTCGCGCACCACGATTTCCGTTGCAATGTGGAATTGCTATCACGGTGTTATCGATGGATTGCCGAAAACGAATAATTCGGTTGAAGGATGGCATCGAGCTTTCGTTGAAATCGTTGGCGCTTCGCATCCCACAATATGGAAATTTTTCAAAGCGTTAAAGCTGGAGCAAAGTCTCAATGAAGCATCGATTGAGCAATATGTGGCCGGCAACAATCACCATTGGGTAAAAAAAAATATAGAGATTGCGCCAAAAGAATTTCGAGAATCGTCAATCGATATGGAGACACACCTTTGATCAATTATTTACGCGGCCTTGCTCATAATTTTGGTTATTGATCTGGATCCGTTATCCCCTGAATCTATATCGAATGAGATCGACTGGAAAAAAACGAAATATTTGCCTCAGAATAAAAAACCGATGTTGACAGCAAGCCAATTACATTCAAATTTGAAATATTGTATTGCGCTTTGGCTTTAGTGAAGATTTACTTGAAATTATAAGTTATCATAATTAGTTTTTTTGCAAATCGTACGTAAAAATTGGTTTATTCAGAGTGCAAACTGACTGGAATCTGTCGACAAAAATGCCTTACATTTTTAAATCAGGAATTGTTGCATATAGTCTTTTGTGAAAGAAAAATGTGATTGAGGAATTTGCAACATATTGGTGACGAAAAGCAATAAAATGGTTCGGTTTCCAGCATCTCCCCAACATTGTGTTGAAACTGTCATACAGTCGACATTCAAAAATGAACAAGCAACTACTGTGTCTCTTGGTCGTCGTGTTTGCGCTTGTAATTCAAGTCGAATTTTGCCTTGGTAAGCAATTTACTGTTACACAAACTGCATGATCATTTCGTAGTTATGGCTAGAATAAAGATACAGTAATCCTAAATTTAAAATTTACACGCCGTATTCAGATATTGACAGACAACCTTCAACCGCAAAATTGCTGTTTCTGCAGTCAACCAGAATCGAACCGCGGACTCTAAAATCAATATCGGTATTCCGATTGTTAATTTTAACTTTAGGATTACTGTAATTTTATTCTAGCCGCAATCGTCAATGGACTTTAGTGTATACAATTTTGATTTAACTCTTTTTACAGGATATACAACTCCTGTGGTGAAAAACAGGGCTCGTCGTATGTGGCAAATTTTAACTTTCACAAAAATTGAAGTGCTTAATAAATGTTTTTTCATCTTTCAGGTGAAGATCACAACGACGGTCATGGAAAACGCCGTAGAAGTAAAATTTTCTGCAGATGTTTTTTTTCTTTTGCTTTTAAAGCCATTTTGCACTTGAAAAACTAAGTTTTGATATAGTTTCATGCAATAGCTTTTTCTAAACAAGCATTTAAATTAAAAAACCAGCCTCGTTTTTTACCAAGGAGGAGACGATTCACGATTTGGTACGCCTGATAACGGACATACACCTGGTGCCCAACATTGTAAGTCATTTTGATTCATTCTTGTATATTGCAACAGTTATATTGTCTGGTATACTGTTAAGGAAAAATCGACGTTGCGACTTGCAGCAGTTGAAAAGTATAATGAAAACGTGCATTTATAGTTGACAAATATTTTGCATTTCAAAATAATTGCTGATATTAATAAAGTGAATGAAATTACATTATTACTTAACTTTGTTTTTTGCAAAATTAGTTTAACATTTTTATGAAACAGTTGTTAATAGCGTCCATGAAAATTTAAATGAGTTTTCAAAAAAGTGGCTGTCCTTATAAATGGCGGCAAAACATTAGGGGCAAAAGAGAAGTAATGAAATTTTACAGAGGGCGGGGACAGGGCTGTAACCAAAAATAATGAATTTACAACTTTTTTTGTCGTTCAATCCAATATTGAAAGAGAAATACGGCGGTTTTATGTTTTCATTTATCATATTTTCTCATAAATAACCCGCCTCAGAAATAATCGTAATAATAATAATAATAATAATTTTATTCTTGTAAACCGACTACGATGAACAAAATTAGCCGACCCCCCACCGCTGGTAGCATAGCTGTTTCAGCGGATGGATTAGCAGGCCGCTGATGTCCATCCGAATGTTCAGTCGCAGGATCATATCGGCGAACGGGCCGCTGTTGGAACTGATCCTCACACAGGTGCGCCTTTGAAAAGGAATAATAGACAACGACCGATTGATAGGAGAGTTTTTAATCAGAGTTTCGATAATGCAGCTCCACCACCGCAACCTCCGGTCCCGCACGATCATACCTCCACCCGCAGGCCAACGTGCAGCAGGCTGTGCCGGCCGCCGCACCAGTCGTTCAAGCAATGCCGCAAGATCCGAATGACATCGCTCTACAAGATCAAAACGAGGAAATCAATCAACAGAAACGTGCTCTGGAGGAAGCCATGGAACGGATAAATTCGATTCAAAAGGAAAAGGCAGAAAAGGAGAGGGCTATAAGGAAAAAGGCTAAAGATAACCTGGAACTTCGCGATTTACTAATCAAACATCAAACATACGGCTAAAGTCTAGCAAGAGGCGAAATTTGCAAGAGCGAATTTGAAGAGCAAGCCGTTGAAATGCGAGTTTTCCATGAAAGATGTAAAATACCTAGGACATATTGTCAGCAGGAGGGAATCAAACCCGACCCAGATAAAATTGCAGCAGCGAGAGATTACAAAGTTCCGACGAGCGTTACGGGTGTTAGAGCTTTTCTTGGGCTAATGATACTACAGGCATTTTATTTATAAATTTAGCACGAAAACGGCTTGCTATCGCGATTTACTAAAGGTAGATCCCGATAGCAAGCCAGTCGACGGGAAGCGCCGCAAAAATCCAAGTTCAATTGGACGCCTGAAACCCAAGCCGCTATTGCTGAGTTGAAACAAGCTTTAATCACTGCACCCAATTTGCATTTTCCAGATTTCAAACGCCCGTTCAAAATCCAAACCGACGCGAGTAATTACGGCATCGGTGGGGTACTATTGCCAACGAGACGAAAATGGGCACGAATATACCGTCGCCAACGCTTCGAGAACATTATTTCCGAACGAAAAACGACTGCTTTCGATTCCACAAAAAGAAACCCTTGCGATGTGCTGGAGCACCGAATACTTTCGCCCGTACCTTTATGGTCGCAAATTCGATGTGTATACTGATCACATCGCGCTCAAACAAATGATGACCAGCGAGACGCCGGACCGCCGAGTTTCCAAATGGCGTGCCGATCTAATGGGCTATACCTTTGACGTAATTTATAAGCCAGCCAAGCTGAACAAAGACGCCGATGGTTATTCTCGAGCGCCATTACCACACAAACCCACCGATCGAGACTGGGCCGCCGATGACGTGACGAGATCACAGCACTTTTTGATCAGCTTTTCAAGTTTAGTAATCTTTCTTTATTTTCGGATAATCTATCCGACATAAATCTCAACTCGGTTGAAAACAAATTTTCGCTCATATTGAAAAAAAAGCTATTGAAAAACAGGTTTTAGACACAGAACTTCACAGAACAATTTTTTCTCAACTGTTGGAATTGTCAGCGTCTTGTTGTTTTTTTACCTTTGCAGGACAAGAACACCGCGACAACAAAGAAGTAACGGAAAACGGCACAAAAGTAAGAATATCCTTTAAAATTTTTGTTTTTTACAGCCGTTTCAAAAATCAAAACACTTACCTTATTCTTGATTTGCTCGTTCAATAATCATTTTGCATGCAATTTTTGGGTAACAATTATTTTAATTCATATAGGAAAAGCCGATTAGGCGAAGGGTTCCGATAATGGGGCACCAACTGGCGTTGAGGGATGAACACGTCGTAAGCCAGATTCTGTTCCGCCCTTGTGAATTAATCGTTCAGTTGTCCAATAATTCTAGCCGATTTTAAAGAACGTGAAATCGACGAAAGTCTGCCCACCAAGCAAACTGAACATCCATTTAGTATTTCAAGCTAATAAATAATTCTAGTTCATATTTGTTTGAAAATCCGACTTCTTGTAATAAATATCAATTGCAACCTCACGCAAGCTACACGAATTGTAAATTTTTTAATTAGGTATGACTAAAAAATTAATTTGTTTCGATTATTAATGTACATCAAAATCCATCTGAGTAATCAAGAGTATAGCAATTTAAAAAAAATATAACAAGAAAAACCTGCCAATCGGATAAAAAATACTGCACATTCTAGAAAAGTAATTGCTTGCAGAATTAATACTTCAATAGGTCTGCACAAAATTCGTCTCACGAAAAAAACCTGTAATCGGAATGAAAAACCATCAAACAAAATTAAAGTCTGTCTAACCTCGCTTTGGAAGACTTTCCATGCATAAGCATGAACCAGATAACAATGTAGCTAGTGAACTATTTTTTCTTGTTTACCAGGTTAGACAGACAGTATGCACCAAAAATTAGAAATCAATGCCTGAATATTGCATAGAATACAAAAATTAAATAGGTTTGTTGTGTGAATCGTATAAGGAACCGCCGTCTATAGTTGAATCTTCGTCGGAAGTCTCGTGATCCGAGAAATCGACGAGCTCCATAGTTTTACGTTTTTTTCTCCGTTTCTTAGATCGGTCACCGTTCGAAGTCCTCGCGTCATTTTCCTGCGCTACCTGATCGGCTACCGAGGCCTCCGGCCAATGTTTCGATGCAACGTGCGAAGATGAAACGTGTTTGGACTTGCTTCGTTTTAAATGCGGACTGAAACTGGTTCCGATATTTGGCAAGACGTCCGGACTATTGGGCGACGATGAACGTTCATTGCCGTCCAATAGTGGTTGCAAGATTCGCCTACGAGCGTTGATAAACCTGAAAAGTTAACACATAAATCGTAAGTTTCATAATTTATTAGAGAAGAAGTGAAGGTTAGAGAAGTGTCCGTACCAATTATTGACTTGAATTAGATTTAAACCGGTTTCTTTCGACAAATGTCGCTTTTCATCCTCGGACGGATAAGGATGCTGTAAACGAAATGCAAATATGCTAAAGTTGCATATAAAACAAAAAATCAGCAATAGCTACCACAATATGTTGGAACAACCAGCATCGAAGCAAATCGACCGATCGTCGCGGCAATGAGCCACGTTTTGATTTACCAGAGTTTGAACTACCTGTTTCGCCGTTATCCCCTGAATCCATATCGAATGAGACCGACTGAAAAAAAACGAAATATTTGCCTCAGAATAAAATTATAGTTGACAGCAAGTCAATTACATTCAAATTTGAAATATTGTATTGCACAATTGTGGCTGTTGAGCAAATCGGATTCGATGCTGTCGAAGGTGGCAAAATCGGCGCTGAGTCGGATACAGTGCTCTGAAAAACAAAGTTCGTTTTTATTAATGTTTTCGAGCAAGAAAACAAACTGACAAAACTAACTAGCGTTGAACTTAGCAATGGAAGAGAAGAGCTGAGCGACTTTTTTCGTAACATCGGCTGCAAGTGTTCAGCGACTGGCTTGACGTCCCATTGATCTCTAGGGCGATTGTGATTATCGAACAGAGTAACGGAAATCGACCCGGTAGAAGTTTGGATAGTTGCCACGGGGGCGACGGAAACGTTGTTGGAAGGTTCGGGAGGTGAGCACGAGTCGCTGTCGCCGTCGGACCAGCCCAACAGCGTTTCGTGCGTTATTTTTGTTTTTAAACAACCTAAAGTATGCACTAACCATCAACTACCGCCCCAACTATAGGCTATACCATCTGCAACTATCGAGCGAACTATAGAGAAACAAATCTGCCATAATTTATCAACTATCGACATAACTATAGACTACTGAATCTGCAACTATTTTACCAAGGTATCGTTCGCGGAAATGTTGGCACAACTCGTCGACTTTTTGCAATTCGTGATGCTGATACCTGAGATGTTGAATCGTCTTGAGCAACTATAAAAACGTGTAAAGATAATAAAACAACGAAAACGAGCTATAAAAACAAAAAAATTGACTCGCCAGAAAGTCTACATCGCCATCTTTGGAACTCAACGAACCGTGGATGCCCATTTGTTTTTTCAAAATCGCTTCCACGTCGGATGCATCGATAAAACCGCCGCCCAACAGCTGCGTACCTTCTTCGCATTTTTGAAAAAAATATTCGACAACAGGAAAAAGCGGATGATTTTTTATGATTTCTTTCGCGTTCGACAAATCGAGGAGTTGATTTTCGAAAAGCGCCGCCGAATTGCGGTGTTTGGACGGAGGCAATAATTGAGGCTGAAGGGTAACTGAGATAATCGGCATCTGAAATCAGCCTTGACTTGTTGCAGCATCGGAAAAACAAAAGACTTGCACTCGCTTACGTCTTTTCCAAGTTCTCTCAAGGGTTCGAAACTGTTCGGTTGGACTGAAAAAAGTACAGAAAGTAAATCAAGCTGCAAGAAGACATTTCAAATCTGATATGCGACAATTTTTAATTATTCAGTTGACGAAAAAATTGTCTACATAATCTGGGTACATTCGGAAGGATCTATTAAAGTCATCATAATGTAATGGTCAAAGAAACAAATAAAACGGTTTGGCAAGCGATTTACCCGATGTCGACGGCTGTTGAAATATGGTTCCGAACTTCTTATCCAATACGTTCAACGAAAACGCGTTAATTTCGCTCGAATTCGCCATTAAATCAAATGAAACCAGCAAAAATACAATACTTGTCGAAGTTTCCTTCGATTTTACGATTTTTTACAAGTGCTGCATGATTTCTGATTTGTTTTAATTAATTCTGAGTTATTAGGCAATAAAATATCCAGTCGTTTTATCATAAAACTTAATGTACCTTTGACTCAAAACGGCTTTACTGTACTCTTTCGTTCATGGTAGAAAGATAAAATGTCCAGAGGAAATATCAGTACAACTTGAATCACAAGCACTTTATTTGTTTCTTCATGCTATTAAATCGATTACAGCCCGTCAGTTTGCAGCTCGCCTATTTCGCTCGCATGACGTCACTAGCTATTTTTGATTTTGGAGGTGTACACTGAGATATAAAGCTCATTCTGTAAACTGTCATTAGGGAAATATAACGTCAGATAAGATCTCATCAGTACAACTTGAATCGCAAGCACTTTATTTGTTTCGTTACGCTGCTAATTCGATTACAGCTAGTCAACTCCCAGCCTGCCTATTCACTCACACGACGCCATTTGTTGTTATTGATTTTGTAGGTTTAGGCTGAGATTTCGCCATTAAATCAGATGTAACATGTTAAAATAGAATATTTATCAAAGTTACCCTCGATATTACGATTTGTAATATCACGATGATATTACAATCACGATGATATGACATGATATATATTACGATTTTTGCGTGTTTTCTGAGTTGTTTTAATTAATTCGACATTATTGGCAATAAATCTTTTAAGTGTATTATTATAAAACCTATGTTACCTTTTACTCAAAATGGTCATATCTGTTGTTGATACAGTATGTTCAGAGAAGAACTTGAATCACAAGCACTTTATTTGTTTCTTCATGCTGTTACATATATTGCAGCCAGTCATTTTGCAACTCCTACATCACTTGCAGGACGTCACTAGCTATTTTCAATAGGTGTAGGCTGCGTATGGGTGTGTGATTGTCAGTGATGCACTATTGAGATTTCATGAGCAGGAAAACGCCTAACAGGAAGTTGTCATTTTGATGCGAAAAACGTAAAAATTGGACTTAAAATATTTTTATGTATTATGGGTATAGTAATGTCTATTAGACATTTGGCGCGTAAACCAGCTAGCTAAACGTGAACGAGACCAACGTTGACCTACTTGATCACGTGCAGTAGATAGACATGACTGATATTGATAAGGTGTTCTTTTTCAAAACACCTGTAAATGGTATATACATTTCGTTTATCAGTTTCGTATTAATATGCTCTAAAAACGCGACGCTGTCGAGCGATATTGAAAAAGTCGGCGTCATCGATACAGAAAAGCGTAAACATAAGTCAGGCGAAGGCTGTTTATGGTGTTCTTAGTGTTGAAAATCATTGTAGTCAAAGACAGTCTTGTTCGAAGCTTCATCCGACTCTTATTTTGCTTTTTTGTTTACTGATCATTTTATGCGCCGATACACAGCAGCTGACCATGTCTGATATCGGAATCGAGAAACTATTGGTATGTCCAGTTTGTATGGACACGTACAAGAAGCCCAAAGTATTGCCGTGCCAACATTCGTTCTGCTTGGAATGTTTATTCAAATCGTATCGAGACGGTCATCGATTCAATCCATTCAAAATCACGTGCCCGGTTTGTCGAGAAGATCACGAAATCAGAACGTTCACGATGTCCGTCGCCGATTTTGATCGTCAATTTCCCAATCATTACGTGCTGTTGGCGTTATTGGAAGCCAATCAAATAGCTTTGGAAAACGAAAAAAAAGCCAAGGAAATCAAGAAACAAGTAAAAGAAGATATTATTAAAAAACCGCCGTTCAGGCCGACGGCGTCAAAACCGATTCCGACATCGAAATACGCCACGATGACGCACGTTCCGCTGCCGGAATCGCCGTATTCGAGTTCGCCGCGATGTATAAATTGCGTGATCGAACCGAAGTGGCATTGCGTCATGTGCGATAAACAGCTCTGCAACGATTGCGTATCGGAACATTTCGAAAAGTATACGAATCACGAGATATTCAATTTGGAATCACAGCTGATGTGCCAGGAGACGATACAGCGAAATTTGATCACGGGCGAAGTGCGCCCGTTTCTGTATCGCGGCGCCGGCGAAGAGTCCAATTGGGATATGATGTGGAAAGAGTACATGTCCATGATGCTCAGGTCGGCGTCGTGCATCACGAAAGGAGCGATCATCGGCGCGTATTCGTCGCAGGTGTTGTCGCGCAGCGAACCGCCCAATGGTCGCGATTTCGGCGCCAACGAAGAAGAATTGCAGCAGATTTGCGAGATTTTCAGAGATATCAAACAAGGATTCGCGCCCGTTAGCTGCTCGTTCGAAGGCGTCCGATACGATATTGTGTCCGGTCGTGAGAATATTGTGCTCGGTCATAAACAAGACGGAGGCGGTTTTTTTGCTATAAAAACTCGTCATTTGATTATCATCGCGTTATTCAGCGGCGAAATGCAAGAAACGATAACGGCGGGCGCGGCTGTCGAACGAATTGCGAAAATTCTACGCGAATCGGATTATTGAACTGATTTCCACAATATTGTTTGTAAAAAGATGTTGTTGATAAGCGTTATGTGTAGTTTGAGCGAGCAAGCAAAGTGTGACTGGCTGCGCAACTATTGACTTTTCCTCTACAAGCTAGTGCACTTGCGCGTTGCAGCGATGACAAAATCAATTCGAGAGAGAAATCGAGCTGCACACTTCTGCTTCATCTTTTCTCCACTGACTGACTGACTGACTAACTGGCTAACTGAATTGAACTCGCTCGAACTACGACTCTGTAAATTTGCTGTTATTGTTTGTAGATGATAATTATACTGCGATTTTTGATTTGCATCTGTGTGAATATTTTTTCGTGCAAAATGTTTAAACCAAATTTACTTAAAACGTAAACTTTAAAATAATATGTGCGTGTTGTTGATATAGATAAAATAGTGGATTTTTAATTGGCCCGTCGTCTCTCAATTTGTAAATATTGCATCAAATTCGAAACAGACACTCAACTGTCACCAAATATGTTGGCACAGACTTAGTGACAAGCATAGACTTGCAATTAATAGTTGACTGGACTTTGCAGCAGCAGTAAATCTTCAAGACTGCAGTCGCAGACGCGACAACTTTGCACCGTCTAAATTTGTTATTTCAGTTGCAAAGTTCATCTTGTCCAGTGGCTGATATTTTTTCATGGAATACAAATGGAAAAACTAAATAAATGAAGGGAATCAGCCTTGCTATTGTCAGGATTTGTAATAAACCGCTTTTTTAATTTAATATAATTTAATCTCGTAAATTCATAAATGAATGTTGGGCACGTTATACAGTCAAGGATTATTCAAGAAAAAATTAACAATGAAACCAAAAACATGCGAAATTTTGACAAATCGATCGCACTGTGACGTATGCTGTGAATCATATGCTTTCCGCTTACGTGCTTCTGGAATATTCAAAGGTGATTCATCAAGCTCGTCTCATTTCTGCTCATTTCATCCTCTTGTTTCTATATTATTCAATAGCCATTAGGGTGGTCCTTATTTTTCAATTTTCGAAATATGAAACAGGCGCCCTCTAAAAGTGTTCCAAATTGGTTGAAATGAAACCTCAAAAAATATTTTTTGAATCAATTAATATTTAGTGTATGCTCAGTGACCTTGAATTTTCTCTGTACAGGGTGCAGCATAAGTTCTGGTACAACTTTGAATCGCTGTCAAAAAAAAAGTGCTCAACCAATTTCGCCCAAACTTTGCAGTTTTATTAACACATATACCGGTAACACCCAACAAAAATTTTCACTTGAATCTATCACCTTTTCGTTTCACCGTCAATGGCAAACGCCGATGCCAACAGTCGATCGAAGCACGCACCTTATCCATATCCAATTTATCCTACTCCGGACGAGAAGCTGTTCGTCTGTGAGGAAAAGTTTAACGCCCAAAATGACAGGATTCACTCGATGGCCATCCAGGATATTCCAGAAAAAATCAGAACTGTGCAGCAGTTCCAGAAATTGAATAGTGTCATGGTATGGGGAGCAGTGTCGCACGCAGGCAAAATTCCACTGAAATTTGTCAATAGGGGGTTAAAATCAACGCGCGATTTAATATGGATGAAATACTCGATGGTATGTTATTGTCCAACATCGATTTGATATACCCGGATGGAGATTACATCTTCCAACAGGA
>JAQGBA010000352.1:0-39185 GCA_034698125.1 Prionchulus punctatus | reverse complement strand
CGATTCAAAGTTGTATCAGAACTTATGTGTCACCCCGTATTTGTATGGGTGATTCCATAATTTTGGGGAGTAGTGTACATCCCACATAAGGGTAGAACATTTACCAAACCCAGGTAATCCGCTGAAATTCTACCCACTTTAACAGAAACAACGATTCTAACTTTAGTGGAACGGCCAAAAGTTGAATTAGCTCCCATGTAGCCGAGAGTCCATTTTCTTTCCATCATTCAAACTTTGAAAGCTGTTCGCTCGAACAAGTAATTTGACGACATATTGGCTGCAATAATACCGTTTTTGGCAATCAATTTTGCCAATTATTGGAAATGTTTGGACTGCGTTTGTGCTCTGGAAGGAAATCAATATAATATTTACAGAAATTTATTTTAACAAATCTCTGCAGTTAAGTATGTACCTTCGGAATAGTGAACCACTGGCACCACTGAGCAAATTATCACAAATGATATAAACAAAAACATTTTTAGTAAAAATAAATTTGAAATAAAACCATTCAGTTTCCCATCACCAATACATGAACAACCCCAGCTGTTTGCATTTGAAATTACTTTAACTTTGAAATTTTTGGATTCTGTTATCTTATTTGAATATACATGTGGAGATAAAGAGATCATAAGTTTGATTAAAAATTATATTTCTTGTTTTTCATACATGTCTGGAAAATCAGCATTCAAGTGGGAAGAATGTAAATTTTATGTGAACACTAAAATGGAATTTCTGCAACACACCAATCAAAAAACAGTGATCAGTGTGAAGTAATATTAGCGTTCACTAAAATTAGTTTATGTGCTGCATTTTAATGAGTAATTGTGATTCAGGTATGGAGTCTGTTTGTACGCAGATTGGTAGCCTATCATGCGCAGGTGTTTTTTTAAATTAAATTCAGATTGTGTCCTTTTATATTTTAGTTACACAAGCTTCTGAAAATCTCTTTGAGAGATAGAGGGATGTAACTGTCGCAACATTGACAAATGTTGGAGATACGATTAGAGAAACGAAAACTACGATTTTCGAAATTTTTTTTAAAGTAAGGGTAACTAAGGAAAAATAATTTTGTACTTTTCAGAATTTTTAAATCGGTACATAGCTAGAGAAATTCGACCTTTTCACTTTTTATTTTGTCATAAAGCAAGCCTTAACTTGCAAATTACAAGATTTCGTTCAAGATCGGCAATTTTTTTGCACATATTTTTTGCCGAAAAGGTGATTTTTGGGTACTTTTGATCACTTTTCACAATTTTTTGGATATTGTTTCTTTTCTTTTCTTTTTCAAGAATTATAATATAGAAAAAAAATTTTGGTTTCATGAGAAATATCTCATTTATCTGTAAAGACATTCGTATCGCTATGGAAACCATTATTATGATATCACAATGATTACATCAGAATTAAAGCTTTTGCACTTATTTAAGTTAAATAATGCAAAATTAACTTACATGAATAGTAAGATCGTCACTCTTTGGCACTGATAGTATCGCGCACTCGTACTTGGCGATTTCCTTTATACAAGCATGGGTGTAACTAATCGTAAGCATTGTTGATTTAATACATTAACAGTATTTTGATAGACTTTATAATGAGCTATTTGAAAGTCGAAAATTTTTTATATTTGAAATAGCATGCTCAGTTCTTATTTCGTGATTATTATGAACATGAATGCAAAGAAGAATGCATTGGCATATTGTTCATTTTTTATTCACGGATTAATGAATTAAAAAACTTATCTTTCCTAATAGTGTCAGTCGTTTCTCATCTATCGTTGCACAGTATCAGTTGTCGGGACAGTTCTTTCAAACATAAATTAGCAAAACATTACAACTAATGAGATGGAAGAAGCTTCTGTTCAGTATTATCTTTAAAAAGAATTAAATATTTACCTGCATTTTGAAGAGAAACATTGGAAGAAATCTTGCTCAAGGGAACAGTGAATAAAACCGCGTTGGATTTATTTTGTTGACAAGAAGTCACTGGCTGTCATTTGCTGAATGAATATTAACGGATCATCAGCTAACATCTCCTGCCATTCGATACAGTATAGTGGTTAGCTCCTTTCAACAATATACTGACGCAATTATTCTGCTTGGCAGCAGCATTCCTAAACTTTGTTCTCTGTAAAAAGAATATATATAAATCTATAAAAAGTATGGTATGTACCATGTCAACATCAAACAGTTGTTATTGCATTTTTGCTTTTCAAACGGTATGACTTTGCTGACCATCGTCTACAAAATAGTCTACAACTTCTCACTGATGATCGTTGGAATGGATATCTTGAAGATGTCGAGTGTTTTGGATTCGACATTCTATACACTATTTGCTACACAGTTCCATCTGTCTCTATTTCTGTAGTTGATTTCGAAAGAATCGTGGCTACTGTAAGTAAGCGATACACTAATCCATTGAAGATCAACACTCAGTTCCAAGTAGTTGCGAAATTTATGTGGTTCGTTAATGTTGCGAGTATTTGCATTCAACTGTGGAACGTTTTATCTAGTGATGATTCATCGGTGGTGTGCTACGGTTTCATCGCTGCGACAGCAACCTATAACTATTTGATAGTCGTCGCTATTGTTTTAATGATGATGGCCCATGTTTCAACACTGGCACGTTTCTTGTACAGTATGTGCAAGTGATAAAAAAACAACTGTCTGAAGATTCGACGAACATTTCAAATACACCTTGCAAGAAAGATATCAGATTGCAAACAATTTGTCTGCAACAAGGACAACACCATTTTGTATACAATGTGTGGTGTTGCTTACTTTTTCCTATGGACACCACTCTGGAATGGTGAAGTGGAACTTGTTGTTCATTTACTGTCTGCTATCAACGACCTTGTATCCATTACGTGTTTCCTCCAACCAGTCCTGCTTTTGAAGTTTAACAAGACGAATTTAGTGAACGCGATATTGGAAGATCCTAACTCGTTTCAACTATTGACGCGCTTAATGATTAAAAAAAGAGGAAAAGAAATTGGGAAAATTGGAAATGACAAAAAGAAGGTAGCGCCTTTTCGCGTTTCTCCCGCGAAAAACAATAAATTTTGGAAGATATGTAGACAAGACAGAAATCAAGAAAATATTAAGAGCACTCTAAATACACATTAAAGAATGTCCAGCTTATTTTTTCTTAAGTTACTGCAAAATAACGCTCTTGGAAATAAGATTACAAGTGGTTTGTTGTACCTCTGAGGCCAATCAAACATATTGACAACATAAGTTTTTGTAAAATATTACGATAGACTAATCATAGTCAAATTATTGCGTCGGAACTTCATAAACAAAATTAATGCTATTTACGAATATCACATAACTTTTCTCATAATTACTAAGCGTAACAGGGCCAGTTTCTTAAACAAGTCAAGTATCATTAAGTTTTGTTACCAAGTGGTGGACAGCCGCCAGTTAGATTAGAAATTAGAAATTAACCCGGCAATGCAGTATAATAGTTCCAAATGATCATTTAAACGACCATTTTCTAATACCAAAAATTAACCGACTGTTGGGCTGAGAAATGTGTCGCCCTTTATATAATAAAATATTCGCACATTAAGTTACATAATAGTCAAATAGTTGGGACATAAAAGCAATTTGTATGCAAATCCAATGGAAAATTCCTATGAAAGTTAAGTTGAAATACAATAAAATTAAACGAACTTGCAAATCAATAAACAGTATTATTCAAGTAGTATAAATTAATTATTTGTATTAGTAATAGTATAAATTAATTGGAATAAAATAATTAAAAGGAACGGAAAACATAAGTTCTCTTATGTCATAACTTCCTTCGTAAATTCTCCCGCCTCGGGCGTTCTTGGTGGAAAACGAAATAAAATTCTGTTTTTCATGAATTTTAAAATCGAAAAAATTCATCCTCGAAAATCAAATGACAAATGGTCTTTTTATTTCTTGTTTTTTTAAATTATGTGTTTTATCCAATGTTCAGTTTCTGATTTTCACTCTAGCTAGCCAAAAATTCAGATAGCTGTGCAAGTGAAGTTTTCGATAACTTTCAATACTTAATGGCTCAGGTAGACATTACATAATTTTAATATTCTTAAAAGCTCATTTTTTGTTTGCTTTTATTTTATTCAGTGCTTCGCATGAGTTTCCATGACTCACACAGCTTTTTGTCATGAACATGTCTCAAAACAAAAACAAAATACCTCACTGGAATGTTTTTCATCCGTCATCGATTACACACTTCCTAAAAACTTTCTAGAAAATTCGATAAACAAGTTTGTTTGCATACCCTGTGTAAATACAGGCGAAAAACTATACAGAAGTTCCATAATGTGAAATGACTATAGTCGAATGATTCAACATTAAATTTCGAAAAACTGGATCCTTTTCCTTCCCCCCCCTTCCCCGTTTCAACCCACGCCCAGGATGACGACGCAACGTTTCTCTCTTTGATGATTTTTCCCCAGTTCTCATTCTGCCGCCGCTTGTAAACCGCGTAGTCAGTCGTGTCGCTTGATTTTGTTTTGTCCATTAATAAAGCATGGCGCACCATTTTTCTCTGGTAAGGTTATGTTTGTTTGAAATTTTTGCATTTCCTCTTTCAGCATGCCATAGTGCAAGCTAGCTAATACTGATTTTTTGTTTTTTTCAGCGTGTACCTTACGCTGCCAAGTTGGATACCCAAATCAATCCTGGACAGTCGTTGGTCGTTCGAGGTACCCCAACTGGCGACAGGTAATGATGAGTGGTCAGTGAAATTGTCTGTAGAACTAAAAATTTGCTCAATAACATATAGCCAGTGAAATTAATTCGTAAAAACTTACTGTTTACTTTTGCTCTATATTGCATTTTTGCAAGTCTTATACATAAGCAATAAACACTATGTTTATTGTTGGAAATTCTTATGCATTGCTTGAAACGTTTGTATTTACTGGTTAGCTTGTTAGCTAGCTCAGTTTTTTTTGCTCAGTTGAAGGGTCGTTGAAAATCGATTTTTGGCTCGTTAAAGCAGGCTCACTATGAATTTTTTTGAATCTCATCCCCCCAGTCGGTGCAAGGGATACGACTCTAGTTCCTGACAATTTTTGGCGCTAAATTTAAAAAAATCTAAAGCCACTAAGGAGTGACAAGGTTTTTTCAAAACTAGTTTTGGCCTTTTGTTTTGTTTAGTCAAGGACGTCAAGTTTTGTTTAGTCAAGGGCGTTTTTTTGTGGATTGACTTATTTTTATTTATTTTTATTTCGTATTCAGATTCGATATCAATCTAGCAACCGGTGCGGATCCAGGTTCGACAAACATTATCCTGCACGTCAGCTGCCGTCTGAAAGATAAAGAGTACGTTTTCAATACGAAAGATAACGGAGCGTGGGGCAAAGAAGAAAAGCACAAGTTGCATTTGGAAAAGGGCACGCCGTTCAATATTCGGATTCGATGCCACGAAAACAGATTCGAAGTATATCTTCAATAAAAGTCTTTAAAATAAATATAGTTACTGAAGAACTGTTGTCACTGGACAACTATAGCTGATGGACCTCTATAGTCGCTGGAAAACTATAGTCACTGTACAACTGTGTTCACTGAGCAATTAGAGAGACTTCGCAACTATAGCCCTGAGAAACTAGAGCAACTGCTGGCCAGGCTGTAATTTGCTCATTGTGCTAGGTTATTGTCGATGGCAAGGATCTGTGCGAATACAAATATCGCATGCCCATCGTGAGCATCTCTCACGTGGACGTCAACGGCGACATTTCTTTGAACGCCGTCGGTTGGGAAGGCAACTATTACGTAACACTTCTTTCGCACCGTCTACTTTTTCGATAGTTCAACGCAAAACGAAAGCCCTCGTTTCAGAGCGTACCGTACAAAGTCGGCATTCCAGGCAACTTCGGTCGAGGTCGCAAAATGTTCTTGACCATGGATCCCGACGACGACTCTGTGTCGGTGAATTTCATGGTTGGAGCTGATACGGCATTCCATTTCAATCCTCGCTTCAACAAGAAGGTAAGAAACGAATATTTGTGCGTATTTGTATTATATTTGTATTAAAAAAATTTTCTTTAATTTTCCTTGGCTAGTGGATTATGCTATTTATAGCTATTTGCTATTTGCGCAATAGCCAGTGACATTTTTTGTTTTTTCAGCACACTATCAACAACAGTCAGTTCGGTGGCGCCTGGGGCAAAGAAGAGACCGTCGCTGCCAAATGGCCGTTTGAAAAGAAGAAATCAGCTGATTTGGTTTTCGTTTGCGAAAACGAACAGTTTGGGGTACTGTAATTCGGATTGTCAAGATACAATCGCTTATATCAAGATGTACCGTAGTTTATCATCTTAGGTTTACGTCAACTCTGAACCGTACTGTACGTTCGTACATCGGGTCGACCCGAACAAAATCGACGGTCTGTTCGTAACTGGCAAAATGGATCTGCAAGTTGTTCACTTCGAATAGCAACTTGGGCACCGGCCCGAATGAGCTAGAATGAAAAAATTCCGTTTCAATGTTCATTTTTATTGAACTTTTGGTAGTTTTTTTTATACTCATGGAACTATGTAATTTTAGCTAGTAAAATTTTCTACTCGGAAGTCATACAGTAGTGACGCTACAGTACGACAGTTGAACAGACTATAGTTGTGGACTATATTTACTGCATGCACGTGAACTATAGTTGTTGACATTGGTCTATAGTTCTCCACTATGTTTGACTATAGTTGGACAGTTTTGAAATTAACTTTGATTTTTTATGTTTTATTTTGAATTTCTCGAAGTAAACTCGATGCTCAGACGCAGCGGGCTAAAAAATGGCTTGACCAGTGATAAAAAAACGACAATTAATATATATTATTGTTTTAAATAACAAAAAAACACATCTACACATTTTTTAACACAGTAAGTGCGACAGATTTGTGTGATTTTCAGGTACAACGAAAGTTATGCTCGCTATAAAGTGCAACAAAAACATTGGCAACTTAACAAAAAAATGTTTGAAAGTGCTGAACAAAAAAACAGAGAGAAAGTGAAGGACAAAAACAAATTATATAATATCTATTTTTCGTTTGCAAACAAAAATTTAACTGTACACACTGTAGAAACGAGATAGGGAAACGAGAATTTGGGTGTGTGAGTGTTTGCAATTTTTGCATTTAAAACGTGTAAAATGGTCGAAAAAATGTTTGCGATTTTGTTTTAGCTGATAAGAATTGAGAAAACGAATAACATTTGAGGTTTTGTAAGTTGACTGTCTTTATTCCGGTTCGGGAAATGGGCCTGCAACAACTTTGTCAACGAAGTCTGCAAAGAAAAAGTCGTTAGCAAGCAAAAAGTTACACTGTCTATACAACTATAGTCTGTCAAGAACTATAGTCTCTACGTAACTATAGGTTCTCACTTTTGTAATTCACCATGCCTTCGCCATCTTCGACCCCTTGCATAACTTCTTCAACATCTTCAATTGTAAGTCGTTCGCCTGAAAAAAACAACAACAAAATACTTGTCCTCCTCTGTGCAGTTTTGTGCGGATTTTTATTTCAACGATTACCGAGAGCTAACATCACGTGTCGCAATTCGGCTGATGTGATTTTCCCGCTTTCATCCTTGTCGAACACCCTCAATCCTTCCAGAAAGTCGGCCTTGGTTCCGACTTCTTTTTCTTTACTGAGCTGTTCGTAAACGGGGAAAAATTCTTCGAATGTCAAACGTTTTTCTCCTGAAAATAAGACCGACTATAGTCACCGCTGATGAAAAGGTGAGAAAATTTGCCAGTTAAACGGCGCTTACCAGCTTTTTTATACTCCTTTCCTGCCGCTTTGTGGACCATGGCGTTTGTAGGCTTCAAACCGAGGGCACGAACGACGTTGCCGACTTGGGTGCCGTCGATTTTACCGTCGCCTTCGTCGTCGTAAAGACTGAACACTTCTTTCGCATCTGCAAACAAGGATCGTGTTGTATCTAGCACTTCAACTAGCCAGAACAATGAATACGTCCCTGGCCTGCATGTCCTTACCTCAACACAGCTAAGGCCCCTTGCTTATATTGTATCATGATATGATGATATGTTACTACTCGTGCAAGGTAAGATGACATAGCTAGTCATGAAAATTGTTTTCTCTACACATTAGCAGGTGCTCATGAGCATTGGTAAATGACTCCCAACCTCGGCATAGCTAAGGCCCCATGCTGATACAGCACGAAGATAAGATGATAATGACTCGAAAGGTAAGTTACTGCTTCGCGCAAGATAAGATGACATAGCAAGTCGTGATGTTTGTTTTCCCGACACATTATATCAGACGCTCGTGTGCACTGATAAGTGACTGGTCAAGTACTGTTGAAGACGTATTCTTAATTCTTCGCTCCATCCATATTTAGTACGATTTCTATGAACTGGCGTCCTTACCTCCATACAGCTTCATGTTACTAAGGTGACATGTTCCTACGAATGCAAGGTAAGATGACCAGCAAGTCATGATATTTGTTTTCTCTGCAAGTATCAGGTGCTCATGCACACTGATGGCAATGAATGTTGAAGAGGTATACTTAATAAAGACTTCGCTCAATCCATATTACGCATCGTTATGTTATGTGGCCTTACCTCAACATATAATATCATGATAAGTCGGATGACATGTTACAAGATAAGATGCTATAGCAAGTCATGATATTTGTTCTCTCTCCACACTAGCAGGCGCTCATCTGCACCAAAAAGTTTCGAAGACATATTCTCAATACCAAAGACTTCGCTCAATCTATATTACATATCGTTATGTTATATGAGCGGATGTCTTTACCTCAATCTACAGCAACATGATAAGTTGGATGACATAATACAAGATAAGATGCTATAGCAAGTCATGATATTTGTTTTCTCTATGCATTAGCAGGCGCTCATGTGCACCAAGGAGTTTCGAGGACGTATTCTCAATACCGAGGTCTTCACTCAATCCATATTACGTATCGCAATGTTATACGCGCGTATGTTGAAGAGGCTTACGTGCTTCGATGTTAATTGTAGAAACTAAAAATAATCGCAGATATACCGAGAAAATCGTCGACGCAATAATCGGGGCGAAAACTTGAATTCGTTCCCCGGCTTCTGTGTGTGCAGAGCACTCAGGAAAAAACTTTCTCAAATCCTCGCGCAACTGTATCTCGATCGGAGCCGATCTCTCGGCGCTAAGATTACAAGTGGTTCTGAACGAGAGAACGCATAACACCGAAGCTTTTGTTCGAAGAGATTTATCAGGGATAAGTTTTTTTTCTGGATTCGCTATGGTTTAACAGTTGCAAGTCATAGAGAGAAAGGAAAAAACATTTTGTAATAAGACTTCGAAGCTGATGAAAAATAATGAAAACTACAGTTTAACATATTAATTCGTAGTTCAGTAGTTTTACGTGTTCGATAGGATGCAAACATTACGTACCATCTTTCTTGACCTGAAACAAAAACATTATTAAGCAACTCGCAAAGTACCACAATTGTCGAGCCAATTTGCTAGCTAAGTGACCGGACAGTCAATTTTTTAGATTCGCCTTAACAAGATACACACTAAATCTGTCGATAAGTGTTTCCAGTAAAAACACTATCTAGTTCTTGATACACCAGTCAACCAGTGTCATCCCAAGATTATCTTTGCAACATTGAGTTAACTTAAAACACGAATCAGCGAGAAAAGCTACGTAAATTCAAATTAGCGCGTTATCTTTCGATTCGCTGTCGATCGTTCCTCGAACATTCTTCGCTTAACCCATGGATCGCCCTTCCACATATAAATTGGCTTGACAATGGAATATTAATTCGACTTACCACCATCTTTTGTTTTAATTGTCCACGAGGCCCTCGATGCGAAGAACTTTTCCACGACCCACAACCGAGTGAAAGATTTCAAAAGAATGTCGAAGAGTTTCAGTACAGCTATATGAAATACCTGCCGGGGCCTCGGCCTGTTTTTAGTGAGTTTCGCGGAGAGAGGTAAAAGTAGTACGTACGTACAGAAAAGTTTTTTCCCCTCGCTTCAAAATGTACCTTTTGAGCAAACAACACTCAAAACGTTTTCGCTAGCTAGAACCGGTGCGCAGTCGCCAGTCGAAGATTTCGAGATGCGAAAGCTATTTGAAATACGGTTTAAAAACGACTCCGTCGCCGACTGATGGCACTGCGAGGGATTTTACTGACCAGTGGCCAGCGGTCAGGATTTGTTTTGGACGATATAGTTGCTTATTTAGAACTGTTAACAGCATCAATAAATGATTAACCACTGTGTACTTTGGCTACGATAACTGACAAACACATTGCGCAACTGCCGCATTGACGACATTGACAAAGTCACTTCTTATCACTATTCTCTTAGAAAACTTGTTTTACGAATAAATCGAAAGTGATAAGAAAATTTATAAAATAAACACTTTTGCTTAGCCAGTCATTTTGCTTTTAACCCTTCCCAGCGGGAAGACGAGGCCAAGCCGTATCACTTTTTTTGTTATTGCTAAATCAATTTGAAATCTTTTTCCACTTATTCAATCATCTAATCAAGATGAACGGCAACTGGATGAAAAGTCATCAAGATTTAAATCAACTTCACTCAGTAAGAATCTGATTGGTTTGAATCTGAATCTGTAAAGTTTGACACCAATTTTACTTTTAGCAACTGTTCAACGTTACCGTAGACGAAAAATACAGTCGAAAAGAGTTGGATGTAATGATTTCTTGCTCGTTCGACGTTAAGTTATTTTAAAGATTGCTCCTTATTTCAGAAATTTATTACTACTCTGAAAAAATACTGTACAGTTTTGACCAACTTAGTCCGCACTTTGGTAGATTTTAAAACAAAAGACCTGCAAGTTTCCCAAGAAAAAAATCACTATGGTGGTGCACTCCACCAAGACACAGATTTGTTTAAGAGCACGTAAGATTTATGTTTTAAATGAATTTTAATTATGTTATGTTTTTTTAAATGGTATTATTGCAGATATGTGGATACTTCGAGAAAATGTTTCCAAACATTGGAGGAAGTTTCCAAAATTAAAGAAATAATTGGTAACGATAAAATACTTCACGATCTGAATCAATCTAAATCAAGAATTTTAGAGTCTTTCGCTTTACTCGCATACAAGTGAGCCAAAATAATCTCATCAATAGTTAACACTGAATTCATTTCAAATTGGTGTGTTTGTGATTTTAGCTGTTTGTTGATGAAACTGCAACCAAACTTGGTGGTCAAACAAGACGTTTTGTGTCCAGTTTCAGTTTGGTAAAAAAAATTATTTAATTTACTTAATTTAATTTAAGATTTTTTCAGCTAATTCTTTGATTTTTAGTGTTCTTTTGTCGAAAGAATGTTTGAAATATGTCGGACAAGTGGAGTGCAAGATTATCAAGTACAATGAGTAGTATATTCTGCCTCGCTAAACTTACATGTTATAAAATAGACAGTGCTGCAGCATATGCAAAAAGCGATCGGCTTCATCACAAACCCTTTGCCTTTGTTGTATGAATCTAGCTTACCAATCTTGTTCAAGTTGGTCAATTTTTGTATATGCTAAAACACTGTATATGTTATAACGTACGATATGCGCCAACGAGGTCTTGGTATACTACTGAATGATTTCAAGAAGTATTTTTATCGAAGTTTATACATTTTTCAGGAAAGATACTTCGCATGAAAATCTCAGGTAGGCTTCATTATCCCTTTATGTTTCAATTAAAGTGGATTAACGAACTTTCTTCTCTATTAGCAACGTCGCGGCTGCAGGTCACTTCGATGGTCAAGAAACGTTGACCATTAACTTGACCAATTTGAGAGACGGTGAACTATTTGGATATACGCTGAAAAGTAAAATCAAAGTTAAAGAATCGAAAAGGCTGAACTCTGAAGTAATTAGAATGACGATTCTGGCTCATTGACGATTTAGGCGCTTTGACCTTTGACATATTTTAACATATCTGATATTTGGACAGACCGACCAACGCAAGCACGCTTATCATATCATTTTTCAACCGAAATTTACTGTCTGGGGCATACCTGTTCATCCTTTACTGTCGTTACCATTCATGGTTCACACGGGCAACGTGCACGACTGGAAACTTACGTTCTACCAGTTTTGGTCGATGGCGTTCGGCTCGAAAAAAGATGTGACTACTTGGCATCAACTAGCTAGCGATTTAAAGCTCATTTACGGTTGGATCACCGGCAGCGATCGAACGTTAACCGATGATCAACTGAAATTTCTGAAAAAGCGATTCTTCAGTCGAGATAAAGAAAGGAAAGTTCAGTGGCAGTCTGTGTTCGAAGTGAGAGCGTAAATGAGAAAAAACTAACATACAAAATGAGATACGATTTCTGATCACTTTTTAGGAGCCACTGGATGCAACTGTACCGTTCAGTCTTTGGAAAATGGTCTATTTTGCCGGCGAGCTAGTCTCGGAAAAGACGAATAACCGTAAACGGGTGAAAGAATGTCTCGAAGCCGGGTACAAATTGTTAGCTTGTGTACAAATTGTTCTTCTTTTACTAAATTTCTTATTTCATTAGGGTTCTGTACGGATTCGCATCTAGCGAACGTTTCATTGAACTACTGCGCGCAGTAAAGTATAAACCGATAATCGGATTCAGATTCTCCAATTCGATTCTGGGTGCTATTTGCGCCGTCGTATGCAAAGGTACACTTTAGTAACCAGTTATTATTGGTAACTATAATGAATTTGTAATCTTAATAATTATAGAGAACAATGAAATCGATCAGTACGAACCGTTCGAACATCGAGTTGAAATTAATGAAAAACAGTCATTCGCCGATTGCCTGTTCCGAGAAAACATGCTCGACACCCCATACCTTTACCAAAGGATCGACCAAGGACACAAGACTTTTTCGAATGTACTTGGAAACGCGAAGTTTTTCAAAAATCATTTAAAGTCACCGAAGTCTGCCCACCCGGAGCGCGAGAATTACAAGCGCAGATTGGCGCAGAAAGGGTATTCGTTTAGTTACTACCATTCTAAGTGAAACTCACGGCGTAAAACAGTTGACTCTCGTTAGCCGCTCCGAGAGGTATGAGGGAAAAGTGGGACGTCAGCGGGAGTCGCTCAACACAGGGAATGTATCTGAATTTGAGGGTACCGAACAAATTGGGGGATGATTATGCTAACCGAGGGAACGCTAACGAGGTTCGACTGCAGTTCTCTAAGTGAAACTCACAATGTAACATTATATTCTAGACTCGATGTCATTGATGATCCACCAGTCGCAAAAAGTGTATCAATTCAAATGCGTGAACCAGTTCATCCATCAAATGAGCCCCTATTACATCAGTCGAATAAATCTGATAAACTACTGTCACCGTTCAAATCAAATCCGCCACAACAGTGCCTAGCCGATGATAACAACGCGTTCGTTTTAACGTTTTCAGACCGTTTGGAACATCTTCAAGTTGCGAAACAGATGAAAGTTGATTATCTACCAGCTGAAAACAGCAAACCATTTCAGCTGCAAATGTGCGAGCCAACTATGCGGTGTGAGCCCCGATGGTGGCAGCCGAACGAATCCAACCAGCTACAGTTGTATCCATTGTCCGAATCGAATCTGGCTAGCGACAACGACACGTTAAATTTAACTTCTTCGGAATGTGTGAATTGGGAAGCTCCAGTTGCGAAACAGATGGAGGTGAACGAAATAGCTGCTCGTCACAAGCAGCAGAGAATGCTAGCCGAAAGGGAGGAGGCAGCTTTTCGTGATTCGAGAGCCATCAACGAAAATTGGAATTGCAATGCAATAAAGGGAAGGTCGGATAGCTTGCAAACACCTGTACCATACGAGCAAAACACGGAATTAAACCCCGACAGGTACTTACTTTGTCGTATCGGGTTATTATACTGGCTGCCGTTGTTCACTACTTTTGATTTTCTAGCTGTCATCGTTTTCAAGTCATGTATAGCGTAGATTGTATAGATTGTAAACGACTCAAGCTGGCCAATGCTCAAATGTTCGGCACATTTGATCATTTCATTCCACATTCGCAGCAATTTCAAGAAGATTCTTTATGCTGCGCTGGATCGATAGATGATGCACAAGTTAACTTAGTCTAAAGTTGCTTTCATTGTGCATAATCCATTTTATTTGTGTTCAGGTAGCTGACCAATTCGGCAACATGGACATCGTGCAGAGTCAACTTAGCAATCACCACGATGGTTGTCAGCCGGTTACCGTCAAACCGCCTTTTGTAAATAAATGCAAAAAAACAAAGTAATCCAGTGGCAAATTTGATTATTTTTCTACTCGTAGATGACCAGTCCAATGAACTTCGTAAGCTCGCAGAATGATGGCTTACAATTCGAATCTTGCCAGCTGTCTCATCAAACACACTATAACTCATTTTTCGCAAATAATTTTTCGTAATCTGCTTTAATTTGTATAACTGTCCAATATAATTCACTAGCCAATAATAAAATTTGAGCGGTCTGCTCATAACGTTTTTGTCTTGCTTGCTTTGCTCAATAATTGCTTGAGCAAGTTCACCAAAGTTAATTTTGAGTTTGCATTTCTGATCATCAAAACTTTCTTGTTATCTTTACTTTAAAACATGGTGTATTAAATTTCTTCGACTTGAAGGAACGCAAGCCAGTGCAGTTTTTTCGTCTGTCATGCTAATTTTCGTGCAACTTTCTGCATTTATTAAAAAGAACGTTCGGAAATAAATTTTATTCACTTCCACATCGCAAATGAAATGGTTATCAATCCAAATTCCATCATTAATATAAATTCATATTGTATAACTGTCTCCTGAACATCAAAAACGTTTCTCACGCTCGTACATCAGTCGAAACACATTCAAATTCAATCCCCATTCCGATCAGCAACATATACATAAAACAAAAAACTGTACGACAAAATACAAAAAAACGACGCAGCGAAACCGATTTTCGACACTTAAAAACGGCGAACGGGGCGAAAAGCGAAACGCAACGCGAGGCGTCGATAAATTCAAAAAAAAACGTTCGAATAATTTCAAAAAAATAACAAACGGAAAAAACAGACGAAAAAAAGAAAAAATTGGAAAAAAACTAAAATAAAGTCTCTTTTTTTTTCTTCACTTTTTACGAATTTTTTTCCTTTTCGAGCGTTTCAATTTTCGACGCCGATCAAGCCGTCCCGGTACCGAGTTCGTTCAAAATAGCTTTGTTTATCTCGTCGCTGGCTTCCGGTTTGGGCAACGGCGGCAGGCGATACGCCGAGGGCAAGCCTGACGACGACGGGCGCTCCTTCGACGGCGTCCTTCCGTCTTTCGTTTGACTTCGATGATGATGATGGTGATGCTCAGGTTTCTCGTCCTTGTGTTCCGTTTTGATTAGCTTCGACGGCGGCTGACCGCCGGGGTCGCTGATTGGCCCCGTCGGACGCTTACGCGAATCGCCGCCGCCGGACGACGACGGAGGGTGATGGCCGCCGCCGCTCGGATGATGTCCGACGGCGTCTTCCTTGGACGACGGCGGCGCGCCGCGTCCGTTTCTGTGCTCGCCCGACGAAGCACCAGGGAAAACGGCGTGTCGATGTTCACTAGATGGAGGAGGCGGTGGATGATGATGTCGATCGGCCGACGATCGATGATCCGTTTTTCGATTCGCGTCCGGGTGATCGGCGGCGTGCGGCTTCGACGTCGATTTACTCGACGACGAATGTACGTCGTTCGCCGCCGCCATCGTCGGCCAGACGTCCTTGCCCGACGTGACTGGCATGAAACTTTTTCTGACCGCGTTGGGCGGCGGAGGAGGAGGCGGTTGATGATCGCCGGCGCGATGCTGAGGCGGCAGCGGCGGCAGGGGAGGTTGCTGCGACGACGGCAGCGGCGGTTGACCGATCGACGACGTCGACGGCGCGCCACCCGAGGCTTCTTTTTCTCGCCGTTCTTTGTAACGATTTAAATCTATATTTTGTTTCTTCACCGACGGCGACAGCGACAAATCCGGAGCGAATTTTTCACTTTTTAGCTCCTAAAAATAAAGAATACTTGTCGAAACCGGATTCATCTTTTAGACAACAGTTGGTCGAACAACACCAACTAGAGTTGACGATATGACTGTCTATAGTTGACATTTTCTTACCGACTTATGTCCAGGCATCGACGACGTCGACGGACTTAAAAACGAATCGTTTATCGAACGCGGTTTCGTATTTTCGCTCGACGTCATAACGCCGGCGACGTTGCTAGACGACGACACGGGGCGATTGTGCGCTATAGGCACGGGCGACGGATTGAACGACGTCGTGGACGAATGCGAGCCGCCGTCGTCGTGCGAATTGATTGCGTTGGCGCTGCCGCCGTCGACTCCGGCGGGAAACGCTCGACGACCGATGTAACGTTTAATTTTCAGTCGGTCGCTCGATTTATCGCACACATCCGTGAATTCGTGGCTCATATCTAAAAAATCAAGCGACCTTCAATCAAATATAGACAAAGATTCTCACCTACAGACGTCGATAGTCCGACAACTATAGACGGCCATAGACCGATAACTATAGGCGGCCATAGTTCGGCAACTATAGTCAATCATACCATAAACTATAGTCGGCCCGAACGTCAACTAGTCAGTCAGAGCATCAACTATATTAGGTCATAGCGTCACCTATAGTGCTTGTCAATTATTGTCGGCAAGTCAACGAAAGTTTAGTTTACTTTCGATCGTTTCTTTGGTAACTTGCGGATCGACGTAATAGTACCACGGTTTGCCTTCGTGTTCTGGTATCTTAAAAAACAAGTACAGTAATTTAAATAATTTATCATTTTAATACCTCGCTAATCCATCGAACCGAGCAACAATTAGTTTTAAAATTGAGATTTATATTAAAAAAACTAGCTCGAGAATTAATTTTTGATACGTTTAGATTACAAAAATCGTCGCGAAACCGTCGTCGAAAAATACAAAATTACTCTATAAACTTACGTCGAAAAACAACCATATTTTTACAGTTTAAAAACTTTTTTTAAACAAAAAACAAGCGCTGTCTAGCGCGTTTTCAAACAAAATTTTTGTTTATAAAATTATTTTCGGCTCGCACACAAAATAAGATGCACCGCCGAACGTCGTGCGCGCGCGCAAAACGCCGCACGCCGACGTATAAACATCCGTTGGGCTAAACTATTCGTCGCAACGTCGAATCGATCGTCTGAGATGATAAAAAGTCACCTAGCCAGTCGCGAATCGAGCCGACGCGCCGGGTCGAACCAAGACGTTAATTGAAATAGAAACTGTCGCCGTCGACCGACGTTCATGCGCGGAAACAGACAGAATTTGTTTCGAAATGGTGAAAAGTCGCAATTTGCGCGTGAAAGTAGAAATTTTCAGTTTTGAAACGTTGGCGAGACGCAATTTTTGTTTTTAAAAGCTTCGACAGTTCGTCAGTCGACGACGTTTGAAAAATTCGAAATCGCCGGCGACAAAAATTACGCGGCGCGTCGACCGCGCGACGTCGGAACGAGACGATCGACCGAGAAGCGACGATACACCGTTTAAGGGATGAGTAGGACTTCTTATTCAAAAGTGCGCTACCTCCCACTTAGCCCAATTGCAGGCTAAGTGTATGCAGATGCAAGCCACCACCGACGGACGATAGCGTAGGCAGAACGAAGTAACGTGTAATCTGAAATAAAAAACAAACAAAAAATCTTCACTGGCTAATAGCTTAACGAGCAAAAAACTGTATCGAGAAAACTAAGAGCAAGAACTATTCGCCCGGGAACTATAGTTGCTCGACGACTAAAGTTGATTGCAAACTATAGTTGCTCTATAAAAAAAAAGACTATAGTTGAATGTAAACTATAGTTGGCTACGGATTATCGTTGGCTTACACTTCGGTAGCGAAGAAATACGCCGCTTGAGCGAGATCTTTGTTGGGCGTCGTAAGACCTTGTTAGGAAAAAACCGTTCAAAAAAGTTTTTGAATTACTGCAACACCCTGAGCATCGCGGCCAGAGCATTTTTTGTTTGTCATCTATCAAACCTACCTTTCACTCTTTGAATATACCGTACGACGTGCGAATGAGGAAGATCTATTTCAATTTCGAACCCTAGACGAGAGAAAAATTATGCAAATTTTAACGTCGTCGACGAATTTGCATAAAATTTCCGCTGATCTTCAAGTTTTCTCGCGTTCATTTTTCCATTTATTTACCTAACGTTTGTAATAAGATATTCTCGTACGTAATTATCTTTTGAGCTTCTTCTAGATATTTCTAAAAACAAAAAATGTGTCGTCTTGACTTAAAAAATAACAAGCAAAAAACACATTTAGACGTAGAAAACAAATATTCGGTCGTTACACGCTACAAATCAAACAAATTTTCGAAACTTACGTCCGATTTAGTGTCCAATGACGGTTCTTCGCGATGTTGAAGCGCGTAACCGACTTTAACGACGTATTCTAACTTCCGGGGGCATTCTTGAGCTTTGGCCGCCAAAAATAAAGCCGCCATCGCGACGTCCTAAAAAAGAAATGCGAACAATCTTTCATAAACCATTTGGCAAGTGACGCAATTTGTTTATAAACTTACGTTTCGGGCAAATCTTTGAAACGAATGAAAGACATAAAACCTATGAGCGTAAACGATTGCCGAACATATGCAGGTCGAAGTTCTGAAAAGAGAAAAAAAACAAAATTAGTACCTTAAAACTTCTCAAAAAAGCCTCGAAAGTTTCAAAAGGAGGCGTAAAATTTGTTTCTCGATGAATTTTTCGTCACATTTCTACATTTTAACACAAAAAGCTATTTTTAAAACCGATTTTAGGGAAATTTGTCAATTTTTGCGTAGAAAAACGTTTTTCCCGCAGAAAATCAAACATAATACTTGAAAACGACTTAATGACTTTTAACGAAAAAAACAACAAATTTTACGCAAATTTTGCTTGAGAAAAAGTTGTTTATTCAAAAATAGACTTACAATTGAATTTTAGAACCTAATTCTTGTATGAAACTCGCAGTTTGCTGACGATAAATAGTTTCTTTATCGGCGTCGAAGCCGCCTTTTCGACTCGGCGTCTGGTCTAAATATTCTTTCGTGAAATACCAATGGGCGTCGGCTTTATTATTATTCGGCGCCGCCGCCGCCGCCGACGGAATCGAAGAATCGTAATCGCCGTTGAACGTCGAAGAAGAAGCCGTCATCGTCGTCGCCGTCGTAAAATCACGAAAAAACACTGTAACTTCGTAATTTTTTCCTAATTTGGACGAAAAGAAGCTGAAAAAACGTCATGAAATTAATTTTCGACGCGCTAAAATCATTCTATGAGTCATGTTTGCGCAATTTTTAAACAAAATTCCTGCCAAATTTTTTATTTTCGAGTCATTTATGCAAAACATACAGTTCTATGCAGTTTTGCAGTAAAGCTACAGACATTTCTCAAGAATACTTGCGAATCACGGTATTTTTTGATATAAACAGCTTAACGCCTTTCATAATAGCGGAAAATATGCAGACACTTACTCATCGGAACCCTTGGTTGTCAAACGAAAATTAGCGGGAATTACGAATTTATGAATTTTTCGAACGGTTCGAACAAAAAGCAGCGAGAAATTTTGTTTCAAATTTTTTATTTTTTAGTTTTTATCAACTAATCCGACCAAAAAAAAGGTTAAAACTACGAATTACAAAAAAAATTTCGTTCAATGTAACAACAAAAAAATACCGTAAGAAATTTCAATTTTTCTAACTACCGTACCGACGACAATGACACAAAAAAAAATTTCTCGTCGTGAAATTCTCACAAACGAATCGAAAAAATACGAAAAATAAACGCGGAAGCAAATTTTGCCCAGTAAATTCGTTGCGCGGCGAAAAAAATGTAACATTTCGAAGCACAACGCGGAAAAAAAACACGAATAGTTACAAAAAAATAACAAATTCAATGAAAAAATGCAAAAAAAATCTCCTAACCATCGGAAAACTAATAAAAAAAGTACAGAGAAAAAATTCCAGTTTCTAATTTTCATATATACCATCCACAATTAATTTTTTTCGCTAACGATTCAATAAAGAACGCCGTATGGAAAATATCAAACAAAAAAATGACACGATGAGAAAGTTATCGTCACAAAATTTTCAAGGCCAAATCATTTTCAGAGGATTTTTGAAGCAGTAAAAGAGTAAGGCTGGAGAAAAAACAAACAAAAATTCGGTGCTCGAAACGAATTGTCCAGTGGCTACCTAATTATCAGACGTACAGTAAGAATACAAAAAAATGTTACAATAATAACAGAAAAAAACAAACACAGACGACGCGACGACCAAGTGATGATGCTCAGGTAGGTGTCGGAGCTACAGTAAGACGCAAACAAAATATGAAACGCAAATTATTCCCGATTCTCCAAAAAACAAAGCCTAATTTTACCCCGTTCTGATTTTTTAGAAAAAAACCCCATATTAAAAATTTTTGAGCAGAAATACAAAAAACAATGTAATAAAAAAAAAACAAAAAAAAAATAAACTTTTTGTTTTTTAAAATTTAACAATTTTACTCAACGAATCGCGAAAAAAAATTGACCGACGCAGAGGATTCGACGGCCAATTATAAACTAAATCAAATCGTTAAACATGCTAAATGCGAAAACAAAACATAACGAAAAGTCCAAAAATACAACAAAAAACAACAACAAAGCCAAATACATGAACACATAAAAAGACAAATTAAATTCAAAACGTTTGCAAACGGCGCGCGACGAGCGACGAACGACGAAACGAGTAAAAACTAGATTCACTTAACAACTACAGTCAATGAAGAAATATAGTCATTGAAAAACTATAGTCAAACTATAGTCATTGAAAAACTATAGTCATTCGACGACTACAGTTGTGAAACGATTTTGTACCTCGAAATCGAAATTTTTTTCTATTTGTGATCGTCGCGCGACGTTACTCGATCCTCATCGTTCTCGAGAGATTGATTGGCCAACGAAGAAAAAAAAAGCGACCGTTACAAACAGCAGTTATACAAAAAAGTTTTACAGAAGAAAACAAAAAACTGGTATTTTTTGTACCGAAAGGCGCGAAGAATGGTCCAACAAAGAACGAACGATTATAATACGCGTCGCAGACGAATTACAAAAAAACAAACGTAAACGATGAGTTTTAAAAACGGGAAAGGTGAGAAGGAAAAACAAACATTTTTTGTATTTTGACGAAAGAAGAGGCCAAATTCGAGTCGAGACGAATTTCATTCATCGTCAGTCCACTGCGCGTAGCCATTTTCCACCAACGCTCGATTTAGCATAATGCTCTAAAAAACATTGTTCAATGACTATAGTGGTCCAGTAACTATAGTTTTTCAGCGCTATAGTTGGTCGAAATGCAAATTAGCCAGTGAACTATGGTTGAACTATAGACCAACCAATCGAGCCGCTTACTTCGTCGGGCTGCGCGTCGGTCGTATAAAATACTTCCACCGAATAAACATTGTCGGTGCACGAGAATCCGGCGACCATCGCCTGGACCATTTTACCTTGCGTACATTGTTCGAAGAAGGCCGTCGCTTCGGGCGACCACGAGTCGGCGTCTAGAGAAACGAAAAATAGCTCGTAAATCGAACGAAAAACAAATTTCGTGCGCTGGCTAGCATACTTTTGGCGGGTTTAACGTGCGCCAAAACGCATTCGCTCGCTTCGAACGGCAAGGACATCAAATCGCTTCTGAAAAACAAATTTTCTTCAATGTACAATTCCAAATCGTGCGTCGTAAAATTAAAACAAATTTTCTCACTGCTAGCGGACTTACCTAATCTGTCTCAACTCGGACGACTGTATTTTCGAATATCCGCCGTAATCCACGAATTTCACGAGAGCTTCGTCGGTGACGTCATCGGTCTCTATAGTTTGGGCTCGATACCATCCGCCTAAAACCGGCGCCGCGCATATAACGCCGCCTGGAAAAACAAAAAAACCCGTGCTCATTTGCTAAGATACGAGCAATTTTTTGTAAAACTAATATTTACAACTTATCGCGTTAGATAAACAAAAATCGAACCCAAAAAACAGTCAAAGTGTGTCAATTTCAGGTAAACATCGGACGACGAGGAAGTATAAAGTTACACAATTTCGTTATCTAATTTTGCGAAAGAAAAACGACGCCGTTGGCCGACGCGCGTCGATGAGATAGAAGGGATATTAAACTTTTGATTCGCAATCGTGCAAACAAATTTCGTCGTCGTCGTCGCCGCCGACCGATGAATTTGAAACATTCTCATTTTGAAACATCAAAACAAGATAAAAAACGACTAGTTCGTTATGCGCGCGTTAGTCGCTCGAGGAAACAAAAAAAGCGACCGGCCATTGCGACTTACTGTCGATCGGACGCGGCAGACCGGGTATACCGAATGGCTGGCCGTAAATGGCCGACATACATTCGTCCAACCGAGCCAACGACGGAAACGTCGGATGTGTAGGTTGTTGCAGGAAAAAATGACCGGCGTCCGTTAAACTCGAAACGACCACTTCGCATTTGATTCCTTGCGGTAAATTCAACTGAAAAACAAAGTTACCATCGTTAAACGACATACTTCGTGCAAAAATCTGTGAAAACGAGCTAAAAACGAAATATTTATTATTTTTACGCGTATAATCGAATCGCAAACGGGCGTTCGCGGCGAAACGATGGGCGGCGGCAGCAACGGCGTTAGTTTTAGGTCGGGGAAACGCGACGGCGGAAATTTACGACGTATAAGTCGAAGGCATTTATTTATCTGTTCTCTTGAGCCTGACAAAACATATAAAGATGTTAGGCTTGTGAAGAGGGTAACAGACATAGTTACACGGAAATTATAGTTGTCAGTGGAACTACTCGTATAGTGGCTAATCATCTATCAGTAGTCTTTGAAGTACCGTAGTCATTGAACAACTATAGCCACAACGTCATTGAACAACTGTAGCCATTCAACAACTATATCCATTCAACAATTATAGTCACTGAACAACAACTATAGACATTGAAAACCTGCAGTCTCGCACAACTGTAGCCAGTCATTGAACAACTAGAGACATTGGTCTACTCTATAGTCACTAGCCAACTATAGTCTTTGTACAACTATAGTAGTCGCGCATCAACTATAGATGTACACAAACTATAGCTAGCTGGTGGCTGGCTTACCTTCGATCGTGCAGATTTTATGTTTGTCGCTCGAGAAATGTTTCCGTATGACAATCTGAGCGCCGCTGGCGCTCGTAAATTGTTTTATCGTCGATCCTTTCGATCCGATTATCAATCCGACGATATCTTGAGGCACTTCGAATTCGTACATGGGCGGTATTTCGATTAGCTCTTCGACGGGACTAACGCTGGACGTCAGCGCCGTCGACGCGCCCTTGCCGCTATCCTGCGAGCCCTGAAATCAGTCGGCGTTTTGATGATTTACGCGTCAAAAAACGAAACATGACAAACAACACGACAGCCGACGATGGAAAAAAGTTTTCATTTTCACACGACACGAGAGCAAAAACTATTCGCTTTTCGAATGAAATTAACTACGGAACGGTAATTGACACGTTTCAGCCTATTTCGTGACAACAATCGACGAGATATTTAAACGATTTGCGTCAAAATAATGAACGATCGAGTCGCGTCGTTCGACAATGAATTCCCAACGCGCGATGGACGCTGCATGGGAAAATTCCGCACAAAACGCAAGATTTATTTATAGAAAGATTGAAAATCAACGATAAATGAGATAAATGAGCACAAAACGAATTTCAAGCGCTTTGCGACCGTAATCGAGTTCGGATAACAAATTTTGGGTAAGAAAAGAGTGCTTTTCGTGCATTTTAACGAAACAGTTTCCAAAATGCAGATTGATTTTTTTAAAGTAAGTTTAACTTGAAAACTACTTGCCGGGAGCACGTTTTTTGTTATTACGACAACTTTTTATGCAGTTTTGTTGCATTTTGCAATTCTTTTTGCGACGCGTCAAAATAATTTGTTCAGGATGCGTGTCGTTCAGGGCGAGGCGACGACGCCGACGTGTTTTTCTTCTCTTACATGACCCCCGTCGTCGTCGTCTGTCTATTCAACATTTTTTTTATTATCCAGTTAACATAACTAAAACGCGTTATCTTTGTTAAATCTTGTTTTAATCAAACAAAATGTTGAAACAAATTTAGAATAAAGAACTGCGTCGACGACGACGACGACGAGGCACGGAAACGGAATAAAAGGAACAAAAAAAAAATAAACCAGCTGTCGGTCGTACGTCGGTCGGCGATGAGCCCAGACGTTCGCTCGTGCCAAGTAGACAGTCAGGCTGAGTTAGAGTTTGAGGAAAAACCGGGAGAACAGACGGGCGACGACGACGAGTATGAAATCAGAATTGGATAGGAAAACTTTGAAAAGCCTAACGAAAAACGTCGTTAAACGACTAAACAAATGTCGTTTTGCGCCTCGCTCGAAATTTTGACGGGCGTCGTCGTCTCGTCGTCGTTGTGTCGTCGGTCGCGAGGAATTGATACTCGACGCAGGCAGAAAAAAAAATTTCCAGACGCGCAAAAACTCGTTCCAACGACGACGAGAAAGTCGACCGAAAAACGAAGAAGAAAAAAGAACGCCGTCGTCGCCCGACGCGCGAGAAAGTCCAAAAACGTCGACGAACGTTGCCCGACGATCGGCAAATTTGCAGAAACTCGTTAAGACCCGAAAATGTTAACCTTGCGCCGAAAATGGGTGACCATCGAAAACAACGTCGCCGTCGAGCCGGACAGCGGCGTTGTTTTTTTTGCTTTTTTATCGTTTAACCCCATCTCCCTCCCTTTTCGGGGATCGAGATACGATCCCGGATGATCGTCGTCGAGGGATCGAAAACGTTTATGCACCAAAAAAAAAGAAAGAAAGACGCATCTTAACGAGTTTTAATCGTCCCGACGTAGTTTTCCTCGACGACAATCACGTCGACGCGCGTTTAAGTCGAAAGAAAACAAAAAAATCGACCTGGTCTGTCGTCGTCGTGGGTTTAACCCTTGACTCGCTTTTTCGTTTAAGTTATTCGGTTGAACTTGAGAAGCAAGCAATTTTTACAATAATAGACAAGTCGTCACAGTCACTCGTACGAACGACAACGACGACCACTCGATTCACCTGAATAAATACTAAAAACGCCACTGACTATGGGCACTAACGAGCACTCGTCGACGTCCAACGCGACGTTTTTCTTGTTTCACTCTCACTCGCTCGGTTCGGCCACGGGCATAGCAAACATGGCACGCCTATTCTAAGCTTCCGCAAGTATCCCCTCCCCAAACAAAAAGGTCGCACTCGACAAACCCTCCCCATCGCCGTCGTCGTCGTCCGTCGCTGCTTAAACACACGCCATCGACGACGATTCTCGAGCCAGCTGAGCAAAAATTCCGCGCTTGCCGACGTCGAAACGGGCGCAAAATGGAAACGTACCCCGCGTCGCTCGCTCGACCACCCGCGTCGACTTTGTTTGCTCATCGCCGGCCAACGACGAGGACGCTTTATTAGTTTTGCGCCGGCGTAATAATGATTTTTTTTGTTTATTTGCATGATCCCATTGTGCGTGAGTTATTAATACGATTTGAAATTTCAATAGACGGCTAGCGAACGGGACAGGTACAGATTCGTTGTACGCCGTCGCTCGTTCGACGCTCGCCGATTGATCGTACGACGCCACGGTCGGCGTACGTGCAATTCACTTTTCGCTTTCTATTGCGGGGTTTTGTGAGAGAAAGAAAAGCGATAAATATAAAAAAAAACCTTATATTATACGACTGAAAACCAAAAGTTCGTCGTGTGCGAGCAAACGAGCGGGAACGAACGACGTACGCCGACGCTATCGCTTTCAACGTTTTCCCGCCATACATTCTTGGCATCATTGTGATTTTGTTAAAAGTGAAAGTTACGTCGGAGGGGTGATGATATTTTTAACTTCAGCAACTCGTTTTTGAAACGAAAAAAAATTCGAAAAACAGTGGGGGAAAACAAATAATTTGTAAATTGCAACAAATTTAGTTAAAAAAAAACAAGAAATATGTCCTTTTTAGAGGTTATCGCGCAAATTCATTCTAATCGCCGCTTGAGGTGTTTTCCTAACTCATTTTGCGAACTTTTAGCAGCTTAACGCGAGCATTTTCTGTTACATTGTCGATTTGGGCAGTTCTCGAGCTTTTTTTTCCAAAAAAGAACGCCCCAATCTCGCCTCTAAAAAAAGAACAACAGCCGACTATAAAATTTTCCTATCGGTCGACGACGACGACTAGTTGGAAAAACATGTTGATAATGAAATTTTGTATGTACATAATTTTTGCGCGCACCGGCGTTCGTCGGGCGCTTTTACGATGATGATGAACGACGACGAACCGACACGGCGGCGTCTTATGTAAATCTCTCGAGCGAGAATGGCGAATTATTTTTTTTGACATTTTGCACGCGCAAGCGACGACGGCACAAACTAAAAGATACCGCTAAACGGGCGCGTTTAGTTGGAAAACGTGCTCGCATCGTGCGATATTCGCGTTTATTTATGAAACGCGCGCCGATCGCTGCCGCCCAAGTTTCCCATCGTACTGTTTCGTTCGACTTGTTTTTGCAAAAGATTAATGTCAACTATTAATCTTATTAAAAGCAACAATGCGAACAAAGTTCGTTCGTTCGCTCGTTTGAAAAAGTTTTTAAGATTATTATACTCGCTCGACGACCCTTAACTAATAACAAACGTAAACGTCGTAAAAATAGTTAAGAAAGAATAGAAAACAAAAAACTACGCTCGCCGCGCTCGTATTATTGTCTTTTTACTACTTTCTGGTTCGCTACCTACTTTTCGTGATTTTTAGATCATTAGGTGCCAAAAAAGCACGAAAAGGCGTTGGCGTTGTTTTTTAACGTTCAATGAGTCACTGAAACGCGTTTTGAGTATAGGCCGAGTCGGTCGGCGAAAAACATCCGAAAAACTTTCGAAACACTTTTTCGCAACTTTTCGAAGCAAACAACGATTCACGTTCAGAAGTCGTTATAACGGTGTTTTTTACGTTTGTTTGTAAGAATTTCAACACTTCGTAGAAACAAACCCCCGCGCCCCGCGCCCGTGGATTGTTGCATAATTCACAGGAAGGGGAGTGGGGCGGAAAAAACCTCCGAAGAAAATCTGGCGGGGAAAAGTTTGGCGAGTATTGAAAGGAAAATTTGCTCGATTCACCATCGCGCAACGCGGCCTCCGCCTTACTATACAACACGCACGAACGACGAAGACGACGGCGTCTACGCTAATCGCATATTTTTCTCGAACCGCGATGTAAAAAGCGCAACCGGTCCCGTTCATCGTCGTGGCCAGTGCAAAAAATCTGTTTTCACAGACGCATTCGCGGCGCTGCGGCGGCGTCGGCGACGATTTACCATTCTCGCCGACCGACTGACGTGCACTATGCAAAAACATAACGCACACACGCGCACAAAAGTTTGCTTTTCTCACCAGATAGTCGCGGGGCGAACGCCGAAACCTGCTCGGCTTTGGGCCCGATGGATACGAAAACGCGAATCGGGCCGTTTTGCATTTCATCTTTCGTCGTACGTTCGCCGTTTGGCGATCATTTGTTCTCTGTTTTTCCGTCGTCAATTGCCAATTTTATGATTGATTAAAACACTAAACTATCGACGTACGTACGACGAATAACATTTTCGCACTTATCACGTATTTTACAACTTTCGAACGTAAATAGAACAAATTTAATCACTGGACGCAGCGAAAAGTGTGCTTGCACGTGATTATCGAGTGTAACTCATAAAAAAATCATCAAAAAACAATAGAAAAGTGTGCTCAAATCAAACTTAAGTTTTTAGCCGGTTACAAGCATTTTCAAGCAAATAAAAACCCCTGTCTAACGACACTTTCAATTCATGACACTTTTTACTGCGATTTTGATCGATTTCGAGTACATTTTTCGAAAGACTTCTTCTCGACGCGCAAACACCGCAAGGACAAATTTTCTTTGCAAAATCGACAAAAACTGAAACCGATCGTCGGTGCCCGTTTAAATGAAGGACGCGCATGAGTTTGGAACAAAAAAATGTGATGAGAAAATTTCAAAAAGTCAAGGTCGACGTTTATACAAAAATGAAACCTGCATGGTATTCAATCACGCAAAACGGCGAACGAACAAATGATACAAATCAAAAAATTCCATTGCGAATGCATATCCGACATATTTCAGCGGTTTTCGCGCACAAAAAAGGCATTTCAGGACGGTTTTCGAGGTGCTTTTTGCATTAAAAGATTTTCAGGCGCTTTTTAAATGGTTTCAGACACTTTTTGGGTAGTTTTCGATTGTAAAAACTTCCAAGAACGAATTCAAGCATATATCTCAGCATAATTTTTGTTTTTTTACCTCGCTCCTTCCGTCGGACGTCAACGACGGGCTTTCGGCGCATTGACCTTTCGGCGACGGCGATTGCGAATCCATGTCATTCATAATCATCGTGGCGACCACGTCGTGGTCGTCGTCGTGGCTACTGTGGCCGTTGGTCGACGCCATCGATTGACCGTTGGTCGATGATAAATTAATTTTCGACGAAAATTCCGCGGCTAAACGAGCCGCGTTCATTTCCGCTTGATGACCGTTGGCCATCGACGACGAAACTTGCTGGCGTTTGTCAACTGTTGGGACGCCGCCGCCGCCCGACGACGACGAATGACCGTCCAGTGAACTTTTCTTGAGAGCGCGATAATTTTTACGGCCCCCGCGTTGCTGTACGACGGGCAGCATGCTGTTACGAATTTCGGCGACGCTCGACGATTCCGACGACGAGAAATTCGTTCCTTCGGATTCTTCTCCGGTACCTTCGTCGCTACAGTCGAATTCTGTCGTAGAATTTCGATTGGCGATCGACGACTTCGATTTATGCGAGTTTTTACGCGGCGTGGAACTCAAACGGGACGTGTTCGACGACGGCGAAACGTTTTTCGCGTCGTCTTTCGACGAATTTTTCGTTTTTATATAATAATAAGCGGCGCTGGCGCAAACGACGGCAGATATACCTCCAACCACTACGACGGCACGTTTAGCATCGTTCAATGTTGTCATAATAATAAAAATGAACGACCGAAAACGATTTCAATATTTATCATTCCAAAATATTTAATTGTGGGGTAATTATTAATTGAAATTTTTATATAATAATGAAACCCGGATTGAAAAACAACAATTTATATCGTCCAAAACGAGCAAAACGAGCAAAATGAGATTTATGGGCTTGTAAATTGAACAGGCTAAAATCTCCGGCGTTGAAAACAATTTAGGCTCGTTTCGACAGACGAAAAGCAAAAAAACAGCGTGAAAAACGCGTGAACTCTGTTTTCGCAATTAAAATCACAAACGCGGACACGAGAAACGACCGGATTGAACTCCAAACAAGCAACAAACCGACTGGTTACTGAACGCGCGCACGCAAACACTAAACGCAAGCGAAAACGGCCAGCAGCCAAAAGCCAATTTCGTGCGCTAAAACTATACAAACGCGCGCAGGCGGCGTTCAAATCGAAATTTAGCGGCAATCAGGTTTGAAAATTCGCAGAAAAATCATTTTCAGGGGCGCAGTTAATTCGCGTTTGACATTTTGATAATAGTTTTGTTTCATTTTCGCGAAAGTTTATGAAATTTTAATTGAATTTTTAATATTATTTGTTTGGTTAATTAAATGAGGTTGCAAAGTTAAACAAAGTTGCAAACAAAATTGACTGACGCTTTCAGTACGTTATTTGCAAATGGAAAAACTGAATGGAAAATCTGCTGGGGGAATTTTTTATTTATCTTCAAAACTTGGGTTCGTTGCATCCTAGTGAACAACAGAAAGATGTACCAAATTGCAGGGAAGTGTTCAATGATACAAAATTAACTACAAGCCAAGATAATTTGAACAATTGCAATAAAATTGGAGATGTTTTTTTGTCTCGGAACTTTAATGCTTAACAGAACTTCATTTTAAAACACTTCAAAGATATATGACCAGCTTATAAGAAGTTCGAACACAAGGAAAGATTTTGCACGACGGTATTGAAAACGTGCTTGCGATATGGAATGATGAAATGTTCGATGAAATGGAATGTAAAAAGTATCAACCGATTTAGAAACACGCGATTAAACAATGGTAAAACTTTTATGCTTTGGGAAATTGATGAGATATTTGGCGCTTGCTTGAAAAAATTCAATGGCGACATCAACAAAATTAAACAATTTTATCTGATGATATTGTATTTTATTTAATCTTATCAATCATAAAGGTAGTTTTAAAATTGACGCAACTAGTTGTAGAGATTTCCTGTCATCTTCGGGTATGCACTTAGCTGTGCGAGAGAAAGGTACTGAAATGGATGAAAAAAAGAGTTACTTGCCAGTATTGCCAGAAACTGATTGCTCAGGACTCAACATCTATATCTGTTAAATAGTTTGTAATTGGCGGCTAATCGTTTTCGTGCTAACTAACTCTAACTTTGTGAGTTACATTTCCATGGAGAGAACCATGGATCAGAAAATTCCTTATATGATACTGGTTGGCGACTTCGTTATTGGCATTAATAAAAATGGAAAAAAATCTACAAACTGCATGAGCAGTTTTTAAATTTGGGCAAAATCCTATGAGATAATTTCTTTCTACAGTCTAAATGATGTTAAAGATAAAAATTTGACCGACGCTTTAAACTGAAAGTTTCATAATTTATTTTTTTACAATTAAGAAATTTACGGCCTTTATCTTTTTTTGTTTGTTTGTTTGTGTGTTCATTGTTTTTCAGGTATTTGAGTATTATTGTGGATGCTATTTCAACGTTTTCGAAACAACACAGCTTGTGCCGTATTTTGTACGATGAGTTATGTAATGGGTTAAATTAATTGTTTTTGATCCAAATTATTTTTTTAAGGAAAAACTTTAATTTGATGAAAGTCACATGTGCGTCAGTGATGTTTTATTTCGCGCAGTTTGTTTGTTTGATGAATCTATATACAGTATCAGTGATTGCTCGAAATGTTTCAATGCACATTTGAATACAGGCGCATGTAAAAACCAACTATCTACACATTTTTTAAAAATGGAGTTAAGAACGCGGGTATACTAGTAATTAAACTGTGCTGAATCTGAATCTAAATTGTGCTGAATCTGAATCTGGCAGTCAGTTTTTTGTGTGAGCAATACCCATGGCAATACAGTAGAGGGCTAAATCACCTATCTAACAAACTTATGAAACTGATCAAAAGAAACCACCCAACTGATAAAACTAGTGCCGAATGAACTATGCCATAAAATTGTGCAAAAACTACCTAGGTGCAGGGGCGATCTTAACTTTGTGTGCAGTTCAGTACAAAGGTGGTTTTAACTTGTTAGCATTATGGAAGAAGATGCATCAACATACAACACCTAAAACAACCTGAGTGCTCTCCCGGGCGTTGTGCTACAGTCATCAGGAAAGGAATTGCACCACTGAAAATCAGCGCGAAAAATAATGTCTGCTGTCAAAGTTTCAAGATTTTTGGCAGATTACGGGATTTAAAATATACAGGCATGTTTTTCATCGATTTCTCAAAATGATCAAGTGTTGCAGATAGGCGATTCTTTCATGCTGCTGACGATCTACGTTTTTAGATCAGCAGCATTTCTTCACACGAAGATAAATGCCGATTTAAATTATCCGTCCTTTTTGAAGTTATATTTCGATGTCGGTCACGCCGTTATTCAGCTGTTAAATGAGTCGATTTTTTTTATTCAATTTCTTTTGCAAAAAATGTTCTCTTTATCATTTTGGAATTCGACGAAGAAACAGCATTTACCGATCGATCGTTTCAGGCGAGAAGAAATGAAATCGCGTTTTTATCGTTTCACAAATGATGAATCGATAAAATTTATTTTGTCCAAAAGGTGAGCGGACTGTTCGATTATGTTTCTGAGTCAATTTTTGATGAATTTGAGCGTAGAGTTCGTTTTAACTTCTAATTTTTAGAAGATTTCTCATAGAAAAGTGTTTGTTTGGTCTTTTTCGTATTTGATTATGCTTTCTTTTTCTTTTATAAATTCATCTTTATTTATGTTTAAATGGTAGAATTGAAATTTATTATCGTGGTGTGTGAACATGTTTTTAGTAAATTTTTGGATTTTATTTTCTCATTGGGATACAGCGCACCAATAACTCATTGCTACAGTCACTGCTGATGACTCGCGAGGACTCATTTACAATGGTGTACAGTTTCAATGAGGGAGTGCAGCTCATTAGAGACTATAAAAAAATATATTTTGTAAGGGATTAAATTTCTTATGTGGGACTACAGTTACATTTTTCACAATGATTGCATTGTTGCACTTACTGTGTTTCCTCGAAAGTTAGACCATTTCTATCTTTTTTTCAACCTCATTAAAAGGGGGTCTAACTTATTTTCAGGTATCAAATCAGCCTGGTTTACTTTTTAATCCCACGTGCGACAAAGTGATTTCACCACAAGAAACATTAATTTCTTTTAGTATTCAAATTCAATTTCTTCATCTGTATCAGATTCATACTCCTGTTCTCTGTTTTCAATCACATCTTCATCGAACTGTTGAGGTTCATCGAGTGCATGTTTAACGATCGATTCCATTTCTTTCTTCAACTCATGATTCAATAGTTAGACCCGGGTCTAAGTATTCTATCTTTTTTCAACTATATTAAAAGGGGGTCTAACTATTGAGGAAATACGGTATATTGGTAATTGTTTGCCGAAACACAGAACAATACAAAAGACAAAGTTTTTGAATTCATGTCAAGAGAATGTCGTCACTGGTCGTTAGGACTTTTAAATTGTCAACGAGTGACTGTATTTTGTATTTCGTTAAAGAGCATGTGAATCTAATCGAACTACCAAAATAAATCATGTATATTAAAAATGACTACATTTCCAAAACATGCTTGTAATCTTTTCTCCATTGTAGCAGGAAAACGACTTCCTTCCAAAACAACTTTAAAATTTTCCATTGTTGGCTTCAAATACTCCATCAGAATCTCGGCAGACTTATCATTTAAAGCGCAGTTAATAAGATAAATTTGAATATTTTTTTCCGGAGGACCATTGTTAATAATTTTACAAAAATTGATCAGCGTTACTTTTTGTCTGATTTGTTGATTGCCGGACATTGAAAGCACCTCTAAATTTCGATGTAGAATTGCAGAATGAACAATTGCTATAATGGACTCGTGAGACAAATTGCTAAATTCAAACTTTAACCTGGCAAGATTTTTAAAAGTTTTTAGATTATTGCTCAAATCAAGTACAGTTTCAATTTCTGACTTTTTGTCTTCGAAATTTATTCTAGATAAATGAAGTTCGTTCAACATTTTGAGTTGAGATAAATTTGCAATAAAAGATTGCATGCTTATTTGCGAACAAGTGGATCGATGGATTTCAATCGATTTCATTGAAATCGACAGTGTTTCAGATGAAATATCCATCGATGATAACATAGGACCATTGACAGTAAGTGTTTCGCCAACCATTATCCCCTTCAATAAATCAGCTATCCATTGTTTGGCATTTTCAATATTTTCAATTTCTGCAACGTCAATAAACAAAAAACGTGTTAAAAGCTTTCTTGAAATCAATTGCGACTGTTTTGCTGGTTCTGCGAGGAAGATGTGCAATTTACAAATATTTTTTGGTTCACATTTGTGAACAGTATCGATAAAGACATTGATGTTATCGCCATTTCCATAATAGTAAAACGTGTCATATTCTTCTTTCTCACGAATATTGCAATTCGTCACTGCAGATTCGGCCGAGTCAAAAAATACCATGTCGCTTCGATAAAATTTGTGGAAAAGATTTCCAATGTTATTGCCATTTATGTACCAGAAATATACAGCAGGCAAAGCTAAATGAAGCTCACCATAAGATGAAAATGTAGTGAATAATATGTTCAGGAGAGTTGTTGAATATTTACATTCTTGCATAAAAGATAACATTACCGTTTGATCTAGTTGCCAGTGAACCAAACTGGGCATAAAATTGTTTAAAAGTGAGTTTATAATGGAACTTGAACTCGTGAAATTTTTGTTGAACATCATCTTTAACAAGGGGCCCATTAACTTACTCGTCGAGAGCCCAAATAAAAATAAGATGACTTGCTGACAATCAATGAAGTCCAAACGACTAGCAAATACAATCTCTCCGCGTGAATTCAAAAACTTTGTCTCTGCGTTTTTTGTAAAAGCACTCCTTATGAATTCTTTACCACCTAAGTATAAATGAAGAGCCGCAAAGAATTCTTGCATAGTTTTATGGATGAAGTGCGAGGTGATTACTCCATCGTGAAATCCTTCCTTGTTCAGGAATCCTACATCGTATATTTGTTTTTTAATTTTGTAAGCTTTTGTATCTCTATCTTCAAAAACGAGTTTGCTATCGTCGCCAGAAAGAATACCATGAAATGCCATCTGGCAAAGGTTTTCCATCTGATTGTGTTGGTCTAATTTGTTCAAAGGAGCCGATGATGATTTATTATTATACGATTCCATAAGCTGCAAGCACACAGAAGCATAAATGTCAGTCAGTGTTTCGATTTCTGAAGTGACATCTTTGCGCAACATGGTTAGAAAGTAAAGCATGATGGGCACTCGTCCGAAATGAAGCAGTTGACTTTTACTCATTAACCTATTCATAAAGTCTTCGATTATAATTTGATCTCCGCCAAAAATAACCGAAACAAATTGTCTTTGCTGTTCGGTAGAAGTGAAACCTATGATTGTGGCCAAGTTGTGTTGGCAGAAAACGTCCGTAAGTTTATAGGGTCTGGTTGTTACTAGTATCTTGCTAGGTGGCATGCATTCTTCATTCGTCAAGAAATATTCTAGCTCTTCGCAATTACCCCGAAATTCATCCAAACCGTCGATCAAATACAAAATATTTTCCGGGTGGTTACCTAGACTTTCGCATAGGTTCCGAATTTGTAAATCGGAAGAGTCGCGAAAACTTGGCAGTTTCGACAGAACATCCTGCGCAAACAAGTCGAATAACTTTTTTGCAGGTTTAGCATTGCGAAGACGCGCAAGAAACACAAAATCGAACTCGCTTAACTCTCCTTCCGCCCAATCGAAGCAAATTTTCTTTATCAGAGTACTTTTTCCGATGCCTGGTTCACCTTTTACGATGAAAATCTTGGAATCATCCTTAAAAGGAATATGATATTTAAAATTGAACAGTTCATTAAACAGCAAGCTCAATCAGAAATTACTTTAAATACTGCCCGCAAGATGACTTGGTAATCTTTCGTTTTCATATTTTCCGAATGAAAATTCATTTCCAAATTAACAAACATATCCTTAACTTTCACGCAACTGCTCGGAACGCCAGGCTTCAACTGAACAGTTGAAAACGATTTATACCAATCGCAAAGTTCCTTTCTAAGTTTTAACAACAACGAGCCCGTGGATGGAATTGTTGATTTTTCTGAAAAAAATATCAAAGAGTTCATCGCTTTTTAAAAATATTGACGAATCTCGTTAAGTTCCCCTTGATGAAACTCCTATTCAGGTTAAAATCCATTACTTTACCCGCTCCCGATAAAATTGCATATATTTCCTCTGTTGAGGAAATCCTGTTAACGCATCTCCGGTTAATGTCCCGCTTTGTATAGTGTCGGCGTCTGATTTTGTTTTTACGATATAAAACATACGCGATACACTTTAGTTACCATCCCCACCTTTATGCAAATATCGTGAATCATCTCTCATGAATAGGACCGGGTCTTATTCATTTTCAATGTCTCCAAAAAGGATCTTATTTAGGAGAGGGTCTTATTTTCGAGAGGGGTCTTATTAAAAAAAGTCATCAATCGAAGACTTTGGGCAATTAATAAAGCACATATTAAATTTTACAGAATTATTATTCAATAAATTCTTTTTTATTTTTCACGTTAACAACGTTGTAGTTTTTTTCGATTTAAAATTCGTGTTCAAAAGAAGAGTCACTACTGTACTCCAGATTATTTTCAAAGCACGGTTCGATTTCATTTTCATTGACACAAACACGATGATGCATGTTTTTTGCAAAAAATCGAATTCACCTTTTTCCCTCTTGAATAAGACCCTTCATAAAATTAAGACCGGGTCTTATTTACGAGAGGGTCTTTTATCAAGAGGGGTCTTATTTTAAGAGAATATGGTAATAAAATGCATTTTTGGACTGGCTGTATTGAGAAAAACAAATGTTGAGCTGAGATTTCTTGTTTATTTAGTGTGATTTTAAGTGAAATTGCGTTAAAACTCAAAATATATGCATCATTAGAAGACAATTTGTGGAAGATGTTCTTCTTCTAGACAATTGGAAATGTTAAAAAATTTTATCACAAGAATTTCCACTCGCTTTAAGTCCCACTACGTTTGCAGCCCTGTTTTTCTTTGTTCCCTTGGAATGGACTTTTAACTTCGACTGTATTGATGAAGGCTTACCATTTGATGCTATTAAATCTAAACAATTTATCTCGCGTAAGCTGGACTGAATTAGGCCGAGCTGGTCTGACCAGCTATATTCTGTCAGAATATGCTGCAACTCCACAATCACTTGGTCAGCTTTGCGTCCGATTGTATCCCTTACTTCCTGAAACAAAATGTAGCATTATCATATTCAATAATGAACAAAAATCTTGATAAATTACATTCTGTCTTTGTGTTTTTGTTTCTTTGGCCATGATTAAACCATACTCATCTCGAGTTAGCCATTCCTTTCCTGTTGATTGTGTGCGACGACGAAGTTCATCAGACAAAATTACAGGATCCAGCGCATTTGAATATTCAGAGAATAATTTAGTTATTATACAATACACTTTCGGTTTCATTTCAGTCAATTGTAAAAGTGGTAGAATACCATAAAAGAGCACAATGCATATAATTTGCCACAAAGAAAAGTCCAACGTAATTTTGGAAGAAAGCCTGCGAGTTAGTATAAATTTATGTTGACAAAAAGAATGAAAAGACGTCCTTATCAGATGATATTTTTATCAATAACTTGCTTGGGAAAAACAGCAAGCACTGATGCAATTTGAATTTTTGCTATCTCTTAATGGTAAGATGCCCGACTTCAATTATGTCATACATTAACAAGAAGAGGGGGTGCAGACCGAAACGTGACGTCCCACAATGGCCATGAAAAATGTGCAAACATGCCACAAAAACTGTGATTTTTACTTCATTGTAATTTTAACATCATATAAGCGCTCTAGATTTGTATATTTTTTTACTTTCATAGCATTTCCGCCAAATTTGGACTGTCTAACACTCAGTTTTTACTCTTATGGATTGCTCTAAATTTACCATTTCATTCCAATAAACAAAAATCTATAAATAGATGCTCAAAAAGATAAAAGTAAATTTACATAAGATGCTGCTTTTTTGACGTCTTAAAACGAAAATCCACTTATTCAAATAAGTTTCCTCAAACCTGCAAATCGCTAAGTAATGTTGTTTCTTGATTAGACGCGTTTACTGTCGGAAATTCGTTGAAACGAGCAAATTTTTATGACTTTCTCCAAATGACTAGTCATGTCCATTTTTCTCGTTCAAATTAGACTCGAAATCGAAGATAACTCGCCGTTCGTTGATTTGTCGTTTGTCGGCTCGAAAAGTTAGTAAATCTTACCGAATTTTTGTTGTTTTTCCTCGCTTTTACGCCGATATTTCGTTAGTTTCTTGTTTTTGCTCGGCTTTAACTTTTCCGAGCACTTTTCAGGCTTCGGCGTAAAGAAAAAGATGTCGAAACAGGTCGCTAGCAAGCCGAAACCCTCTCAACAAGCCGCTGCCGCCGCCCCCGACCCGCCGTCGGAAAAATTCAAATTGCGAGGTAAACGCGAAATTCGGCCGTTGACCATCGAAAATCATCACGGATTGGCCGCTCAAAGTGACCGAACGAGACGTTTTTCCGAACGGAATTTGGTTTTAAATTAGTCTTTTCAGGTTCTATAGTTGCTTCGAAAACCGACGACGACGTAGTTCCGTTTTTTTGCGGGAATCCTTTCGTCGAAAAAACCGAAGGAATTTTGCATATTTTCAAGCAAAAGTAGACGAAAACGGTTTCGTTTCGTGAATCACGAAACTTAATTTTAATCTTGTTATTTTTTCAGTCAACCGACGACAGCCGACGAAGAAGGCAAGAGCGAAATGATTTGCATTTTGGCCGTTCCCGCCGTCATGACGTCGCACGATTTGCTGCAATTTTTGGCTCCTGTCGGGTAAGTTACGAGCAAGTTATTGAAACTAGCAAGTGAACAACTGTAGACGCTGACCAACTATATTCGTTGAACAACTATAGTCGTCAATCAACAATAGTTCAATAGTCTATTGATTGCTGTTGTCATTGAACAACTATAGTCAACGATCTTGAAACTGTAGTTGCATCGAAAAACAAACTTTCTCACTGGTTGTCTTAATTTTTCAGCGAAAATATTTCCCAGATCCGTATCATTCGCGACAATTCGCCCAATCAGTATATGGTTTTGATTCGATTTCGTGATAAAGTAGATCTGTATTTCTTTATCATCAGTATATGTCTTACTGTACTCGATGATTCGCAGGCTAGCTCGGTGGACTTTTATAAAAATTACCACGGTCGACCCTATAACAGTATCGAACCTGAACTCTGCCATTTGGTATTCGTGGACAGGGTCGAATCCGCAAAGGAATCCGAGGTACCTGCACATCACTTATTATTGTGGAACATACTGTAGCTTTGATTTGCAGGGCGCAGGCTTGCCTATCGATGGTTCCACCGAGTTGCCAACTTGCCCAGTTTGTTTGGAACGAATGGTAAATCAATTGTTACCCTCGTATCCTACGAATCAAAATAACTTACAGTAACCCTGTGATTTGCAGGACGAGTCGGTCGACGGTATTTTAACGATTCTCTGTAATCATGCATTCCATGCAAATTGTTTGAACCAATGGGGAGATTCCAGGTAAAAATCGCTTTGTCGTACTGTAATCATGAGACGCAGGTTTGTGCTAGTTTTGAATGTTAGTACCTCTGTACGAGTATCTTTTTTTGTTTTAAATTGTCAGCACCGATGCACCGCAGTAAGTTTACTGTATTTTTTTGGTGTATTTGACGATCTGTATGTGTTTCCTCGCACCTATTTTCACCAGTGTTTTTTGAATTTCTGCGCCTATTTCTGAAAGATATGATTCGCAGGTTTCGTTAATCTGACGACTCGTAAAATTCTTTTGTAGCTGTCCAGTA